>JADRCD010188522.1:0-41934 GCA_019843815.1 Montemys delectorum | reverse complement strand
TTTTGGTTTTTGAAGACAGGGTTTCTCTGTATAGCCCTGGCTGTCCTGGAACTCACTCTGTAGACCAGGCTGGCCTCGAACTCAGAAATCCACCTGCCTCTGCCTCCCAAGTGCTGGGATTAAAGGCATGCGCCACCACTGCCCGGCACCAATAACTTAACTTTGATGGAGATCCTCAGATACAACATAAAAGGCTAGAGCAGCACAAACAATGCCAAAGTTGCTTCTTTCTTTTTTAATTTGTATTTTTGTTTTCAAATGCTGTAGTTTATTTAACCTGAAGAAAAACTATCACAGGTAGCAAATTGTGTGCTGACTTCCGGAAGACCAAACAGCTCATCTTTAACGTTGCTAACTACACTCCAAAATGAAAACAGCAGACATCATTACAAAGTGTTTACCAAAAAAAAAAAAATCTACCCCATTCCTTTTTAAAGAAGGTTTGGAGACACTATCTTGCCCCACAGTCCAGGCTAGCCACATGATTTTCCTGCCTCTGCTTCCTGACTGCTGGAATTACAGCCAAGCACAACACCTAGGCACTCTCAATTATTTTGCAGGACATGCTAGACCTGATAATTCACATGTAATTTCCGCATGTCCAAAGAGGAGAACCATTACTGCATACCACTCATCTGTGAATTTCATCAAATCTCCCATGACTGTGGCTTTCCCCTCTGCCAGATTTGGTTCTACAGTTTTATCAGTTTAAATAGGATTTCACACAGTAAGATTTCTGTGGCCCCTGTCAATCAATGTGTTTCTTAGATCTCTTCCTACCATCATCACAAATGCTCTGCTTGTAGAACTTCCCACTAAAGCATCCTCACCGGTCCTTCAGCTTGCTCTTCTTTCTGTACAGATCACACACCTGTACTGTAACTCCTGAACGCCCCCCACCCCCACCCCACTCACTCTCTGTCTCTCTTGCAAACCACAGACACAAAAGTGCAGAGGTGGTGAGAATAGCTCACACACACACAGGGAAACCAAGTGCCCTCTGTCAGAGTACCCCAGACCCAAGGTACAGTCTCTGCAGCAACATGCTGCCCAATCTAGAGCAGAGTCAATCCAACCCAGAGCTAGCTAGCCTCCAGACCAATGGTTCTCAACCTGTGGGTCAACAGCCCTTTGAGGGGAGACTGACCTTTTCACAGAGGTCACTTAAGACCATTGGAAAACACACACATTTACATTGCATTTCATAACAGTAGCAAATCTACAGCTATGAAATAACAATTAAAATAATTTTATGGTTGAGGTTCGGCACAGCATGAGGAAATGTATTAAAAGGTTGCAGCATTAGGAAGGTTGAGAACCGAGGCTCGAGGTCTTTACCCTAGTTAAGCCAACCTCTTGTTAAGAAATAGGGGAAAGAGCCAAGCATAGTGGCACATGGCCAATATGGGATGCTGAGGTAAGCAAGGCCAGCCTGGGCTACATCATGAAGACTGGCCTGGAAAAAAAAAAAAAACACAACTACATTTAAAAAATGATGAAAAATCTTTCTTTTGCCGAGGTCTTCTGAAGCACCCCGTGGTGGTGGAAGACATGAATCCAGGAAAAATAATGGCTGCTCTGTGTGAGGAAAGCAGGGCAGAGAGCAGATGGAGGCTGTAGCACAGGAGCATTACAAAATCTCTGTGTACCATCTCTCACCCTTGCCAGGCCTCTACTGTCTCCCTTTATGGGGGTGTTTGCATCAGAGTTGCTGCTTATAAGCAGAGGTTCCAAGAGATCAGACATTGGTTATTGTTTCGTTACTACATTAACTTCTTTTAGATTTATCTGTTTATTTATTTTGTGTAAGATCCATGTATGTACACACATCATATGAATGCCTGATGCCCTCAGAGATCAGAAGGTGTCAGATCTCTCAGAACTGAAGTTCTGGCTTGGCTATGAAGCACCATATTGGCACTGGAAACTGGACCTGGGTCCTCTACAAAACCAGCAAGTGCTCTTGCTCACTGTGTATCTCTGTAGCCTTTTGTTGTTGTTTTGAGGCAGGATCATAGAGATTCTAGACTGCCCTGAACTCATCATATAGTCAACGCAAGTCACTGATCCTGATCCTGATCCTGATCCTGATCCTGATCCTGATCCTGATCCTAATCCTCTTGCCCCAGCTTTCCTAAGTGGTGGGGTTAGAAGTGTTCACCACCATACACAGCCTAAGATTTCTACTTATTTACTTTTTGTTAGCAAGTATTTTTTTTAATTTCTTATTACTAGGGATAGGGCATGGCAGACATATGGAGCCAGACTCAGTTTCCCACTTCTATGTTTATGTGAGTTCTGGGACTCAAATGTAAGTTTCAGGCTTGTACAGCAAGTGCCTTTACTAACTGAGCTATCTTGCTGGCCTCCAAATATTAAGTACACATACTAATGGGTTTTGTTGTATTTTTATACACATACACAATGTATTTTCATATACATACACAATATTTTCATATACACACAATATATTTTCATACACATACACAATGTATTTTCATACACATACACAACATATTTCATACACATACACAATGTATTTCATACACATACATGATGTATTTTCATAACATAATATATTTCATATACATACACAATGTATTTCATACACATACACAATGTATTTTCATACACACACAATGTATTTTCATATACATACACAACATATTTCATATACATACACAATGTATTTTCATATACATACACAATGTATTTTGATCCTCTTTCCTCCCATCTTATCCACCTGCTAGTCTCTCTCCTACTCCCACTAATGGATGTCCTTCCTCTTCCCTACTAGCCCTCTGTCCTTTCATAGTTTGGGGGCTTATTGCTTGTTTGTTGTTTTATAACCCAATGGGCCTCATCGGAGTTTTTATAGTCACACAGGTTAAGGATTCACTGACTAAGCATGGGCACTTTGCCAGGATACATCACTGAGGAAAATCTCTCCTTATAGCTTTTTCATAAGTCATTTGGACTGACCTCCTCTCCCACCTCTCCCTTCTTCCCTCCCTCGAAAACCTTTCCCTCCTCCTTTTAGCATACGTGCTCTATCTACTCCCCTACTCCTACCTTAAAGAACCCACCCTCCACCGTACCCCATGGGTCCCTTTTTAGTTTAGTTTCCTGATCTCAACTCAGTCCCACATTAATGCACATATGTAAAAATAGAAACTAGGGTCTGAATAAATGAGAGAAATAAACTGTCTTCAGAGCCTGAGCCTTCTTACTTAATACAGTATTTTCCAGTTCCATCCAATTTCCTAAAAGCCTCATAATTTCATTTCCACTTACAGCTGGATAAAACTTCATTGTGAACATGAACTGTATTTATATTTTCCACTCATCAACTGATGGGAGACCTCCTAGGCTGATTCCACTTCCTTGCTATTGTGAATAGAATAGCCATGAACATAGATGTGTAAATATCTCTGTGGTAGGTTATGGAGGCCTTTGGTATAGGAGGTGCAGGAGGAGGCTCATTGTGGGTGGAAGACTGCTCGGAATGTGGCCTTCACCTCTTCCCAGGCAGCTCCTGGACTGAATAGAAGGGAGACAGAGAACCATCTCTGCTTCCTGACAGCAGATCCCACGTGACCAGCTGCCCCAAGCTAATGCTACCAGGACAATCCCCAGAAACTGAGCCAAGATCAAACGTTTTCTTCCCCGTGCTACTTGTCATAGTAACCAACAGCAGCAGATGGTCTTTAAAACCATCAGGGGATGTGTGCAAAGTCCCTGTGCAATTTCCAAGTAGAAGTTTTAAAGGGATTGATCGTTCCAGACCGCCCCACGCCCTCACACCCTCCATATGAACAGGACATATGGCATCCCCCGTAGTCAATGCCCCTTCAGCCTGGTTCCGGGAGTAAGAAACATCCAGGAGTAAGAAACGAACCCAGAGATCCAGAAGCCAAAGCAAATATTTGTTCATTTGGCCTTGAGGTCTGAGATCACCTGAAACATTTTACTGGCTGAATACATAGAGAGTTGACCTTGGAGAGAGAAAGAGCAGAAATGGCTAGGTTTTTCTAAGGTAGACATTCTATTTATGAACAGAGAAGGTCTGAAGGCTTATTTCTTCTTGTATATGTTCAGTCAAACCAGTGGCCAGTCTTTGTGTGCTGTCCTCAAACAGGAAGGCCCCTGAAGCAGCTCAGCTCTCTATAGACTTGACCCTTTTCAGCTGCTTCAGGTATTCAGACTTTGTTGTCCGACCACTGGTCAGAACCTGTGCATACAGTCTATCCTTTATGTCCTCTGTCCAAGCACCACTCTGGAGTCCTAGACTGGTGGGAATGCTCAAAGCAATGAATGATCACACATTCCATCTCATTCTTGGCCAGGTCAACACATGCTTTCCTCTGTACTCCTAGGATGCATGTTCAACAGAAGCAGTGGCAAAGGCCAAAGGCTAGGGTTTCCAGCCTCTTCTTCTTGGTATTGACTATTGGGAAATGCTGCAAGTTCTCAGGGATCACTACTGTGATCCATAACAGCCATGTCACTGGCAGTGGTGCACAGGGCTCCGGCAGAAGCAGAGCCAATGGTTCCCGAGGGTATAATATATCTCAGACGCTGTCCTAAATAGTCAACATGCTGCACTGCCTCTTCCCGTCACTGTCAGGGCAAGGCGACTGCTAACATTTTAGCATCTTCTCTCCAGTGCTCCCCGTGAGAGTATGCTGTGCCAGCATAAGCACATATGACATATACCAGGCTCCATTTTGCCTCCACGTCCCAGAGACTTCCCTGCTCTATTAATAACTGGCACACACACACACACACACACAACCACACACACACACAACCACTAGACTGGGGCTTAACAAATAAATCTCAGAGAAAGAAGTAATCTTCAGGATCATACTAACTTCTGTTTAACAACCCCCATCAAAAACAGCAGTTCAGGCCTGGTGGTAGGGCCCAATAGGTAAGGGTGCTTGTTGTGCAAGCTTGGTGGCCTGAGTTCTATCCCAGGGACCCACCTACAGGTGGATGGAGAGAACTAACTCCACAAGATATCCTCTGACCTACACACACACACACACACACACACACACACACACACACCAATTGCAATAACAACAATAATAACAACAATTATAATTATGTTGTTATTATTATTATTATTATTATTATTATTATTTTAAATAAATTAGCAGTTTGAACCTGATATCAGCAGGACAGTGGGCTAGGCATGGGGCACAATGGCAGAATGTCTATAATCCCAGTACACAGGGCTGAGGAAGGAGAACTGTAGGTCTGAAAGACACTGAATCAAGAAAAGGCCACCCAATCAATAGGAAGCCTCCACTCACTTTTGTCCCTGACCCAAATATAGCAGTGTGGAGGTGATGGAGACAGCACCTTCTCAGTTCTCAGTTCCTGATCCCAAACTGGAGGAGAAACAGACCTTCTGAGCTGGAGAGATGGTTCGGGAGCTAAGAGCACTGAAGAGAGCTCTTCCAGAAGATCTGAGTTCAGTTCCCAGTACCCACACCGTAGATCACAATGGTCTGTAATTCCAGTTTCATGGGATTCAATGCCCTCTTCTGGCCTCCTCTGATGCCAGGCATGCAGACGGTGCAGACATAAAATAAAAATTAGAGAGATGGGTATACAGATGATAGAGATAGATAGATATAAAAATGAAGTATTTACTTTAAAAAACAGATTTTTTTTTTTTTATAATGTCTTAGGCTACCTGAATGAAACCAAGAGCTCTTCTCAATAAAGCAACAAGGGGAGACTAGGCTGCATATTAAAGGTAGAAAGTCACTATTTAGCATAACTGAAACCCTGGGATTAAGGAGGAGGAAGGGGGAGAGGAAAGGGAAAAGGGCTGGAGGGGAGAAGAGGGACGCAGAAGGAGACAAAGAATCAAACTGCCTGGGACAATTCTTTGGGATATGAAGACATATAAGGAAGGCTGTGCATTCCAGAGGGGCTGAAAAGCTACATCTAAGGCCAGGTAAGATGCACACTGGGAAAAGATATAAGGGGTCATCCCAAAACACAAAACAGACCAAAGACTTAGGGAATCAGGGAAAATGTCTGAAAAGGTGGAAGAGATGGCTATGCTTCTGAATGTGCACTTGTCAACAGGAAAACCCACAAAGTGCCCAAAGGAACCAGAAGACAGCCCACACATGAAACAATGTGGCAGAAAATGTCCCCGAGGAAATACAACTATCAGACTTATCAGACAAACACTTTAAAAGAACTATCTGTAACATGTCTCAAGAGCCAAAGAAAGACAGGAAGACAGATGTAAAGAGAATTAGGAACGTATGGACACATTATGAGAAAAACTAGAGATAAAATTACTAAAAGATAGGCTGGCGGGACAGGCAGAAAGCATAAGAGTCAGAGGACCAGGATGTGTGCTGCAAAGATACTGTGCCAACAATGACAGAGGCTAGACCCATGAAATTTCAACAATAGAGTCCTCTAAACAAGATCTACACAATGACAACAGCAGCTGACATGTCAACATGGACAGTCGAAACCTCACAAGGGTCTACCCCTAATTGAAGAGCTACAGGCAATTAATGGCACAAAGACAGGGAGAATCAGCCTTCTCTAGAGATGAACCTTCTCTAAAGGTGATCCAATCCTAAGTAGTCAGCCCAACACAGGAAAGCAATACCAACACCAAACGGACTTAGCAGGCCATGTATGTGCGCGTGCGTGTGTGTGTGTGTGTGTGTGTGTGTGTGTGTGTGTGTGCACGCGCGCGTGTGTGTATGTGTGTGTGTAACAATACTTTTAAAAGAAGTCATACAATTGAGAGGGAGTTGGAGGTAGGGGCATGGGAAGAATTGGAGGGAAGATTTAACAAATTTGCCAGAGAATTCTATACTCAGAAACATTGTTCTTCAAAAATGAGGGTGAGATCAGAGAGCTGCCTCAGCAGTTAAGAGCACAGGTTGTTCTTCCAGAGGGTCTAGGTTCAATTCCCAGCAGCTACATGCTGGATCACAACAGTCTGTAATTCCACTTCTAGGGTATCTAGCAGTCTTTTATGGACTCTTTGGGCACCACTCTCTTACATGCACGTACAAAACACACACACACATACACACACACACACTTAAAAATAGAACAAGTTTTTAAAAGGAAGAAGGAAAACATTAGAGTTGCTTTATGCCATGGGTTGAATTTGTAGCAATTCAAAATCCATTGTTACACGGGTGCGATGGGCGATGCCTGTAGTTCGAGCTCCAAAGAGAAACTAAGGCAGGAGGATTGCTTGAGCCTACAAGTTCAGGATCAATCTGGGGAGCAGTACATCAAGAGCCTGCTTCACAAAAGTTAGCTATACAACAAAATAAATAAAAATGTAAATATATGATTCAGAGCTGGGGGTGATGACATGTCTGTAACCTTGGAACTCAGGAGGTTGAGGTGGGAGAAAGGAAACTTTGAGGCCAAGTTTGGCCATATTATGAGACTCTACATTAAAAAAGAATTTTTTTTACGCCCAGGATCAGAGGTAAGGAGGAACCAACATCTGTCCCAACACCTGGAGTAACTGGGACCAGCGGAACCAGGCACATAGGAACTCTGCCAGCCCAGTGCCGTGGGTTCCTTCTGGTCTCTCTGGGCTGGTGTCCTGAGCAGACCTTGGGCACAAGCTCCACAGCCAGTCCCACAACACACAGAGGAAGCCCCACCCCCAGGTGCTCTAACAAGCCCAGGATCACAGGATTCCAGAATCACAGGATCACAGAGACAGCTTGACTCTGAGAAGTTCTGACACAACCAGGATCACAGGAAGGACAGGCTCCAGTCAGATTTAGCAAGGACAGGTAGCACTAGAGATAACCAGATGGTGGGGGGCAAGTGTAAGAAAATAAAAAACACAAACCAAGGTCACTTGGCATCATCAGAACCCAATTCTCCCACCATAGCAAGTCCTGGACACACCATTAAACCAGAAAAGCAAGATTCAGATATAAAATCTCATGATGATGATACAGGACTTTAAGAAAGACATAAATAGCATCCTCAGAGAAATACAGGAGAACACAGGTAAACAGCTAGAAGCCCTTCAAGAGGAGATACAAAAATCCCTTAAAGAACTACAGGAAAACACAATCAAACAGGTGAAGGAAATGAGCAAAACCATCCAGAATCTAAAAATGGAAATAGAAACAATAAAGAAATCAGAAAGAGAGAAAACCCTGGCCATACAAAACCTAGGAAAGAAATCAGGAGTCATAGATGCAAACATCACCAACAGAATACAAGAGATAGCAGAGAGAATCTCAGGAGCAGAAGACACCATAGAAAACATTGACACAACAGTCAAAGAAAATGCAAAAAGCAAAAAAGCTCCTAACCCAAAACATCCAGGAATTCAGGACCAAACCTAAGGATAATAGGTATAGAAGAGAGTGAAGACTCCCAAGGTAATGGGCCAGTAAATATCTTTAACAAAATTATAGAAGAAAACTTCCCTAACCTAAAGAAAGAGATGCCCATGAACATACAAGAAGCCTACAGAACTCCAAATAGACTGAACCAGAAAATAAATTCCTCCAGACACATAATAATAAAAACACCAAATGCACTAAACTAAGAAAGAATTTTAAAAGCAGTAAGGGAAAAAGGTCAAGTAACATATAAAGGCAGGCCTATCAGAATTACACCAGACTTCTCACCAGAGACTATGAAAGCTAGAAGATCCTAGGCAGATGTCATACAGATCCTACAAGAACACAAATGCCAGCCCAGGCTACTATACCCAGCAAAACTCTCAATTACCATAGATGGAGAAAACAAGATATTCCATGACAAAACAAAATTTACACAATATCTTTCCACAAATCCAGCCCTACAAAGGATAATAGATGGAAAACATCAACATAAGGAGCAAAACTACACCCTAGAAGAAGCAAGAAAGTAATCTTTCAACAAACCCACTCAAACCTAATTCTACCTCTTACAACAAAAACAATAGGAAGTGACAATTACTTATTCTTAATATCTTAATATGAAAATTAATATTACCAACATATCCTAATCAATTGAAATCCAAAAATATGAGGAATTAGAAATTTATTGATT
Organism: Montemys delectorum; assembly: GCA_019843815.1. Lineage (NCBI taxonomy): Eukaryota > Metazoa > Chordata > Mammalia > Rodentia > Muridae > Montemys > Montemys delectorum. The sequence continues at coordinate 32,859 of JADRCD010188522.1, read as the reverse complement.
GTCATCCAATGGTCTCTCTAATTTGGTAATTGGAGAAATAGGTCCAATATTGTACAATCTATATATACTTTCAGCTTGTTTGCTTGTGACAGTGTCTTGCTGTGTAGAACATAATGGTCTTGAGATCTTGCTTCTCCTATCTCAGCCTCTCTATTAGTAGTACTGTTTATTTCATGTTTTTACACTATACTATGGTTTTCAGAACAGCTTATATATTTCAAAAGTATTTATATACCCAAAAGAAACATAGATGATTAACTAGGGAGGTTGCTTGTAAGAGAACTACAAAGAGTGAGACTGAATGCTTTGCTTGACATTTGTAGCTCTTGTATCTAGTTTGAAGAAGAGGACTTTATAAGTTACTCTTTTTCTGAGATGAATGCTTTTCCAAATTATCACAGCTAATGAACTAAATTCTTACTCTCACTCAATGTCTGTGCCACCCTCCAAGCAGAACCATTGTTCATTGAAACAGTTGGTGAATGACTTTATGGATAGACTATCTTAATACACACACCATTTCATAAATGAATGTAACCTGTTTTCTGTGGCCTGAGAATAAAGTCACTCACTCAAGTCAAACAGTTTTGACCATAGCAGGAAGTCTGTATCCAAAAATCGTGCCTACAATTCATTCCTTGGCACAGCAGAACTGTCAACTCTCAGTTTAGCTACGATGGAGGTAAAATCCTTTGTTGATGTGAGGGTCATTGAAGTACAGCCTTATTACAATGAAATCCAATGTCTAAAAATTGTTCTTATTTTGGGCTTGTACCACAGTAAGAGCCAAGATTTTAAGCTCTACTAAATATAAAACAAACAAAGAAACAAACAAAAAAGATTTATATATTTATGTTCATTTAAGAAAATACTAGTAGTGATCTATTATTTTGAAATATACAGTTAATGTTTGGAGTTCTTTAAAATTTATATTGAGAAAAATGTATGTATTTTCAGTATTGCTGTAGACAAGCATCTATATAAGACTGTTAAATTGATTGTTGTTTTACACCAAACAACTTTTATAATACTCATTTTTATCATTATAATATTTTACAAATTTTAATGGCTGTGACAAAAAAGGTATTGTAGGTATTGATTGGGAGTCTCTGGGAGGAGCTGGAGTACAAAAGGGAAACAAGAATGTGATGCAATTCTATTTACTTAAAATATGTTTTTAAATGTTAACAAATTCAGATAAATTGAAATCATGTAACTTTTCTCACCATAATGCAATAAAAGTTAAAAAAAATTAAAAAATAAAAATAAAAATAAAAGAATTTTTTTTTAAGTAAGGAATTAGAGAGATGGCTCAGTAGTCAAGAGCACGTGCTGCTCTCTCAGAGGACATTGACTCAATTCTCAGAAGCCACATAGAGGCTCAAAACTATAATTCCAGTTCCATGGAATCTAATGCCCTCTTCTGACTTTCACAGACACCAAGCATACACACACAGTGCATATAAATACATCCAGGCAAACAATTGTACATATTAAAAAAATATGTTAAAGTATCTCAATTTACATTGTTTATGATGCATTTATATTTCTAAAGACACACAGGCATTAGAAGTAAAAAAGAAGGAAAAATAGTCTATGCAAAGGTAGTCAAAAAATTGAAATTGTCTCTAATTACAGTCATAAGTAAATAAAGTCAATTGAGATACTTAGCTAAACTGCCATAGTTTTGCTCTTTGATAAGTCAAAACAGCTGACCCAAAGTCATCAACAGATGATGGGAGAAAGAAGTTAGTATCTGCTATTGTAACTGATGTTTGCCACCAACCCATCATAACATAGATGACTGAAGTAAACCCAACATGACATACCATCTCTCCCATCCATCAAACTTAGTCTCGGTCTGTATCAAGAGCACTACCAATTACCTCACTCTACTTCCTGGAGTGAGAAACTCCCACACCCCCCATGACTCATTCCTCTCCTTCCACTCCAACATCAATTCCCAACTCCCGAGAAACTCTGACCCACTCTCTGAAAACTCAAGTCTTCCCACCACTGCTTACATCTGGCCTCTTCTCTCCATGTCCACAGAATCATGCCACTTCTCCCCTTAAATATCTTAAGGATGATCTGCAAAATGAAATATAAGTGGGGTTTAAGAGGGAGAGGGACCTCATGCTTGACACAGCATACACATGGAGGTCAGAGGACAACTTTCGGGGGTCAGTTCTCTCCTTCCACCATCTGAGTCCCAGATATCAAACTCAGATCAACAGGCTCTGTGGCAAGTGCCTTTAACCACTGAGCCACCTCTCTAACCTTGGCACTTAATTTTGAAACAAGGTCTCATTATGTTGCCTTGGCTGACCTCAAACTCCTACTCTCAAGAGGTACTCCCATCTCAGCTGCCTGACTGCTAGAACTGTATGTACAAGATCATGCCTAGTTTATACTTTTAACATTCTAAGTTTAATGTACCTATATTCAGTACTTTGATTGCATGATATAGAAAATCCAGCTGGAGCTGACCCAGTAGCTAGTTTTCATGGTACCAGAAGTTTTGTGCAGGTCATTTAAGAAATGGTCTTAGTGCTGGGCACTGCATGTTGCAATACCAACCTCCTAGGGAAGATATGCCCTCTGGTGCAATGGTGGCATGACTGTTAGGTGATAACCACCATGTTCTGGTTGGAGTTTGAGGTCTATTCCACAAACTGGAATTCATGCCTGGTACTGTAAGCCTGGTCAAAGCCCTTGGCTTGGGAGGTCATGGGCTCTAGGGGAGAACCCTACTACTGCTGTCCTGCTGACTGGGCTTGACAAACTGTCTAAACATTTGTTTATATACGTATTAGTACTGCTCTAAACCTCTGTCAGAGAAGCTTCTTTATGGAATGGATAGCAACTAATGGAGAGACTGATAACTATCAACGTGCTGAGAATAAGCAACTGTGAAGTGTGCTCAGTCTTTTTTTTTTTTTTTTTTCTTCTTTGAGACAGGGTTTCTCTATATAGCCCTGGCTGTCCTGGAACTCACTCTGTAGACTAGGCTGGCCTCGAACTCAGAAATCTGCCTGCCTCTGCCTCCTAAGTGCTGGGATTAAAGGTGTGCACCACCACCGCCAGCAAAATGCTCAGTCTTAAAATGAGACATTTACATCACACGCGCACACACACACACACACACACACACACACACACACACACACAGGTTTAAGGAACATGTAAGAGGGAGTGGAAAGACTGGAAGAGCCAAAGGCTAGGGAGGACTGCTGTCCTCTGGATCTGACATAGCTATTGTGCTCATGAACTCACTGCAGTGTGGCTACCTAAACAAGACCTGCACAAGATCAAGCCAATGGTCAGTCAACATTCTAGCAAGTAGCAATAATAGTAGTTTTTAAGGTAGTTTTAAAAGGTATTAAAAGGACATGGGTAGGTAGGAAAGAGGGGACGAATTGGGAAGTGTCTAGGAAGACTGGGAAGGGGAACTGGGAATAGATAACATTAACATAACACCAGCTGGGTGTGGTAGCACAAGACTTAAACCTCAGAAGCAGAGGCAGGTGAGGACTGTTAAGCTTGGTCTATATTGCTAATTTACAAAGCCAGTTCCAGGACAGCCAGGGCTACACAGGAAAAAAAAAAAATCCCTATCTCAAAACAAACAAAGAGATACATTATATTTGTGTTTGAAACTGTCAAAACAGCTGGGCAGTGGTGGCGCACGCCTTTAATCCCAGCACTTGGGAGGCAGAGGCAGGCAGATTTCTGAGTTCCAGGCCAGTCTGGTCTACAGAGTGAGTTCCAGGACAGCCAGGGCTACACAGAGAAACCCTGTCTCAAAAAACAAACAAAGAAAAAAGAAAAGAAAGTTTTCTTTCTAAAGCTGCCAAAACTAAACAAGGCAGTACTAAAAATAGTAAACTATTTATGTTCAAAGAAATGGTTGGAACTAGGGATCATCACATTAGCGGGGCAGGGGAACAAATACCGCATTTTCTCTCATATGCAGAATCTAGATTATATGTACAATTTAGGGACATGAAAGTATAAGGACTATTTGGAAAGAGAAAAGGAGACAGCAAAAGAGTGGAGAGGAGGTAAGAGAGTTACGTATGCAGATATAGTGAAATTTATTATTTTGTACAATTAGTGTATAGTAATTGTATTTTGTTGTAGCGATGGTAGTAGGTTTTTGTTTTTGTTTTTTGTTTTTTTTGAGAAAGGGGTCTCACTTTGTAACTGTGGCTGTCCTGGAGCTGGCTTTGTTGATCAAGCTGGACCCAAACTCACAAAGATCCACATGTTTCTGCAATATGTGCTTTATGTGCTTTCAGCCTTCCAGGGTTTGGACACCCCTTAGCACACAGCCACACAGCCATCTGATTTCTAGTTAACATTCCCCAGCCCCAAATGACTTCCATTCCTACACATCCATACCAAACACTTAAAATACCACACAAACAACTTAGTGTTTCTGAGTTAATTCCTTCCCCAGCGAATAACTGCTGGTTCTATGAACAATTCAGATGGTATCTGTATAGGCTTAGTAGCCATGAAACAGATTTAAATTTTCCAGCGTTGAGATTCACAAGTTATAAGTTGCTTCTTTGGCCTGGGGAAGCTCCTCAATTCCAAGAAAAGCTATGTAAAGACATTGTGGGATGTGTATTTACTTTTAATATGACTATTAAACGGAAGAATGTAAGCATGGCCTAGTACTACCGTGCTAAAGTAGTCCCTAAAAAAGTGGGAGCTACAAGACCCCTAAGGAATATACTAGCCATGCAAACACGAGGACCCCTAACTTCGTGATTACAATGCTGCCAAACAGGACTCGGGCATTTATAAACTGTGCAAGCGACAATGCCTTGTGGGGTTCCGAGAATCACTGATTTCAGTGACACAAAAGGCCAGTGCCAGTCCTAAAAGTGAACTAAAATCTCATTGGAACGACTTCTTTCTGCAAACTTCACAGGACCCTATTGAGTCCCAGAATGACGCCTGAAGCTGCAGAGGAAAGAACAGCAGCGATCCAAGCATGCCCACCCTCCGGCCGCCGCTGACTCCCGGGCAGGAGGGTGAGCAGGCCTCCAGGAGGCTCGCTCAACCTACCTGATAGGTGGAAGAGCCCGAGTCAGGCTGGGTGCCCAGTCGAGCCACCGAGTCCCCGTGATAGGCGCGCTGCCGGGGTACAGCGGCCCGACTACAGGGCCGCAGAGCTGACCTCAGCGCGCCCCACATGGCGATGGCAAGCACCCAAAAAGAGAAAAAGAGCAGTCCTGTAGCTCGGTTCTGCAGCTCCGGGCCGCTGCTCCTCCACAGAGTCCTTGCACCACCAGCCCTGGTCCACCAACTCCCAGGCCAGCCCGGCGCACGTGCCATCGCAGTCCACCTCCAATTGGTCGGCGCCGCACGCCACGCCTCTCGACTCCGCCAATGAAGAACAGACGAGCAGCTGCCGGTGTCCGGGTTCCATCCGGAGCCCAGGAGCACTGGGCTGAGTAGAGCGACCCGGTGTAAGTGGCTGCTGTCCTGCAAAAGCGTTTGTCACAGGCATGTACACGCCTCTGGCCCATGCACTGCAGCGCTTCAGCACATCTGATCATTTGTAGAATGAGATAGATTGTTCACACTAATAAGGATTAAAAACACTATGCGAAGTGCCTTAGTGTTGTTTTGTTTTATTTTGTTTTCACTCACACACCTTATTGAATGCTTACATACTACTACAGCATGCTTGCTTAGAGGAGCAAAGTAAAAGCTCCAGGAAGGATGAACAAGCTAAAGAGAGGGTCGGCTATGCCCTAGGAGGAAATGTGGCTCTAGACTTTAAAGGTGCCATAAGAGAATAGCACCCGAATAAAAGCCAGACTGGGTAGAAACACAAGATAACTAAGATGAGAGCCAGGCTTGGTCACTCAGCTCTTTCTCCCTTGGGGACCATGGACTCTACTACTCGGCAGCTTCAAGAAAGAAGCCTGACCCATAGAAAACTATGGTAAACCAATTGATAGAAGACTTGTCAAAGTTTCTGTAGCTTACTGAGAGGGAGAGTCCATAGCTTACTAAATGAAGAATTTAGAGGCCAGCATGGGCATCAGAATGAGACATTGTCTGAAACAAAATGTTTTAACATGAATTTTGAAGACACTGTCATCATACAGTGTTGGGCTGAGAGGATAGCTAAGTGGTAGAATGCTTGCCTAGAATGCAAAAGGCTCTAGGCTCTATCAATAGTAACACACACACACACACACACACACACACACACACACACACACACACACACACACACGGTGGGGCGCGCGGGGAAGAGAGAGAGAGAGAGTAGGTGAAACATGCCTACTATATAGAATGGTGCTTATGAAGGAGTGGAACTTTGTGTGGACATACGTGTGTTTGGTGTGTATACAGAAGCACACATGGAAGTCAGAGAATGTCAAGTATCCTGCCATTACTCTGCCTTATTCCTTTGAGACCAAATCTTTCATTGAACTTAGAGGTGTGCAGCTAAAAAAACTGTGATCCTTCTGCCCCTGCCCAACCCTGGAATTAACAGGGGCATGCAGCAATTCCCACCCAGCTTTCATGTGGGTGCTGGATCCAAAATCAGGTCCTTATACACGTGCACCAAGTGCTTTTACCCATTGAGCCCTCCCTAGCCCCGGAAATGGCAAGCTTTTTTAAAATCTAAGAGAAATGAAGGCCTAAGTCAAATCAGAGTGAGTCCACAAGCATTCTACCTTGCTACAAGCTGACCCCAAATAAGGTCTTGTAATATGGAAAACAACCTAAAATATTCACACAGCATCCAAGCCATGTAAAAGAAAACAAACCAAACCAGAGCATTTGAACTGAATGAAACTCTTATTCCTGGCAACGAGGGAGGCTAAAAGAAAATTATTTCCTAGCAACTCCAGCACTCAAGAGGTAAATTAAGAGGCTCAGCAGTTCAAGGTTATCCCGGGCTACAGAGCGAGTTTGCAGGCAGCTTGGACTATTCAAAGGTGCCCAAAAAGGTTTCACTTACTTTCACTTAATTAAAACTGTTTACCTTTAACCCTCCTACCCATCCTGAGAGTTCCCACTTCTATCTAGCTGCCTCTCAAATTCATGGCTTATCCTTAAATACATACATGTGTGTGGATAAATATATAATACAGACTGCTGAATCTGTGTAATGTTACCCATGTTTGTAGGTAGGGCTGAATAGTTAGGATTGAACTGTTAGGGTTTTAAGGTGTACTTTTAATTATGTGTATGGTGAGTGACTGTACACAAGTATGCGCATGTGAGTGCAGTTGCCCAGAGGTCAGAAAAGGGACATAAAGCCCTTCGAGCTGAAGTTGTTTGCGAGTTCGCCAGCCTGAGTGCTGGGAACAAACTTGGGTTCTCTGGAAGAATAGTGCCCTTAAGCACAGAGGAATCTCCTGTCCTGGTTCTGTTTTCAGACAGTGTTCTTGTCTGCTTACTCGTCCTGATCACAGTTCATCACTGAGGGAAGTCAGCTGGAACTCAAGGTAGGAACTGAAGCAGAGGCCATCGAGAAACGCTGTATACTGGCTTGCTCAGCCTGCATTTTCCTGAAGCTCAGGCCCACCTGCCCAGGGGAGGCACCATACACAGTAGACTGTCCTCCTCCCGAAATAATCAGTCAGGAGTACACCGCCACAGATTCATCTACAGGCCAAGCTTTGCCAGGCATTTTATCAGTTGAGAAACAACCACCACAGCTTGTGTCAAATTGACAAAAATAAATAACAAAACAAAACTACTAATCAACAGACAGGATTTTGCTATAGATCCAGGCTGCCCTCAAACTCTGCCCCTCACTCAAGTGGCTCTACATACACCTAGCTAAGTTTTCATCAGGATACTGGATGATATAGTTAATGACTACAGCTTCCTCAAGAAATAAAATTTTCTATTTCACTATGTTCCTTAAAGTGAACAGACAAAACACATATATATGTATCTGAAGACATGGACACTAACCAAGTGTCCACAGATAATTCTCTCAATTAAAAAACTTTTGGGCAACAGATTATTTGCCAATAAACACTTCAAAAAAATCTGTTTTTTATTAATTTTTTATTATGGAAAAATGTTTATTTTGAAATCATTTTAATTTAGAAGTAGAAAACATCATAGGAAGGTGGAAAGAAACAAAAAGTACAGAGTATCCAGGCAATGGTTTACTTCATGAGCTTGTCACCCCCCTCAGTGGTTCATGTCCCATCATGAGAAAGGACTCAGCCACTCACAGTAATGTTATTAATAGGGATATGGATCAGTTTCATGGAGAAGTCAACAAATCCTATCACTGTGACTATGGTGAGCTTCAGGAATTCTTTTCATCTTTTAGCCAGCCCAGTTGAGTCCTTTACAAACTGCCAATTTGGCTCGACAAACTGTATTACCCAACCCATGCTTGTGGGAGGGCAGTTTGTGGGCAGAGACAGGGAGCTTAGGAAAATAATTAAATCTGTTTTTGATTGACTCTGGGACTAAAGCTCCAATTTCTTTCCTTATACAGAAGACAAAGCTTGTGTGTAGGGAGAAGGAACAAAAGATCTTGAGTTGTTATATATAAAAATTCATTAAAGATTGAAAGTAAACAAAACTTCAAAAAAAAAAAACCTTTCATAAGAAGCATCAAGAATTCACCCAACTATACTATGCATGTTTTCTTTTTCTTCTCTCTCTCTCTCTCTCTCTCTCTCTCTCTCTCTCTCTCTCTCTCTCACACACACACACACACACACACACACACACACACACACTCACCCTCCCCTCTCTCTTTTCTTTTTTCTTTTTTTGGAGACAGGGGTTCACTAGCCTCAATTCACACTGCTCCTGCTTCTGCATGTAGATTTTGGGTTACAGGCTTGAGCCACCATATCTGGCAATACTATATTTTTATGAAGAAGTATAGATGATAATTGAAAACAGAAACCAATTAACTCAACACTAATATCATTAATGTCTTTGTTGTTTGAAAAAGACAAAACAACAGGAATGGTATAAAATAACTTTTATTTACATAATTTTTATCTACAGAACATAACTGCTTTCTTTAGAACAAGAAAATTTACAAATGACAAGATATTGCTTCTTTGTCAAAAACTTCAAGCAAGATATTATACATGGTCACTTGCATTTGAATGATATGGTGGTAAACACTGGATATTAATATTTGCATCTATGTCTCGCCTGGGCCACCTGCTAAGATGTAAATGATCAGAGGAAAACAATCAAGAGAAGGTAAAGCCCTTTCATATGTCTCCTTGAAGATTTCTACAATAAATTCCTTGCAACATCTTTCCACCATCACAAATCTTCCTGCCTTAAAGTTAAGCACACTGATTGTGTTCTCTTTCCAACATCGGTTTGTCCTGTGGCAGCAGGACAGTTTGTTGACTGACTTGATTCTCTATACAACAAATGCCCCTGTAATCTTTATACAATAAATTACATCTTCCATAAAATCAGTTTATTACAGATGAATGAGACAGAGGTTAAAAAAATAAATATTATACAGGGATAAATAATAGTTTAGTCTCAGTGATCTAACCCAAGTAACACTTTAAAAAAAAAAAACTTTATAGAACATGACATTTTTAAAACTAACAAAAAGGCATTGAAATAGCAATGTGAATTACCTCCATGATTTTGTGACATTAAACACATGAAATAGATGCATACTTTTGAGGATTTCCATTTAACTTATAGATCTTCCTTTATAACAGACATTAAACTATATATTTTACTCTAAGCCACAGAACAAGAAACATGCTCACAGTAAGTTCAATGAGTCAGCACTCTAGACTCATTGAGATCTATCCTCTTTTGCTTAGAAACTTGAAAAGTGGTCGCCATTTTATCAATATGAAAAACAAAAATTACCTAGATGTAAAAATATTTTCCAACTGAAGTACTGCTCATTTCATAATACACCAAACACAATTTTTGAATCTTAGGCACATTCTGCAAATAGCATAGACGCCAGCACCTTCGGATTCTCATTCACTGTATGTAGTCTACAACTGGGGAAACTCGTCGTAGGGTGTTTGCCTAGCACTTGGGGAAGCCATGGCTTCTACACCCAGTACAGCATAAAAGTGGGTATGGTGGTACCCTCCTGTACTCCCAGAGTGGAGGATTACAAGTAGAAGAACACCCTCACCTACATAGAGTGCAAGGCCAGTCCTGAACACCTGAAGCCCCGTGGGAAAAAGAAAACTACGGCCTAATGTGCAAGGTCTAAGTCGAAGTCCTGTCACCTTCACTCCTCCACTCAGCATCTGCCAAGCAGCTGCTACCAGGGCTACAGTTCAAAAAGAATGTTTTATGGAAAAACTTCTAACTATGGAGCTAATATATCAATTGTATCAATCTATGAAGTTTTATAATAAAATTGAATACGTTTGCTCTTTGAAGAGTTTAATTTGAACCAGGGGAAAAATTGTTAGGGGAAACAAGACACATAAATCATAAGACTCAAAATTAAAAACACCCAAGTTCATAATGAGGACATCACTGGCTTTGCTAAGTCTTTCTGTCTTATTTTCTGCTTTAATATCAGAATCATGTTTTATGGTTGAAGGCCCACATGTTCTGTGAACAGAATTTAGTAAGTAAAATAGCTATCACAAAACCTTTTTTTAAAGGTGTGTGTGTGTGTGTGTGTGTGTGTGTGTAAAAGATTCAGTTATATAGGACAATCTGTCCTTTATGTTAATTCTTTTCTTCCAATGAAAATCCTGAGATTAGAATAAGAAAAGCAAAAAATATTCACAGTACAAATTCAATATACTAAAGTAAGAGAAAAGTATTCAAAATATCGACACTACCTAACCATTTTTAATTATGACATTTTAAAATAGCTTTTAAAGTAAAGAGGAAAAGGAGACAAATTATTTGTTAATGCTTTCTTTACCCAAATTTGATAAGTGAAAATAACTATATTGGGATATATTTTAAATAAAAAATTTAAAAATAAATAATATCTTCGATGTGCCATCTTTATAAATAGCAAGTTTAAATACTAGATCTTCAATCAGGACTAATGTTACATCACCATGAATTAGAAAAATACATTTTTTTTTTCAGTCAAATAGATGATAATAGAAAAGTTTTAACTTTACCATACCAAAGTGGAGTTTCACAATTTGCTTTCATATACTTACAGGCAGGCAACTGATCACCCTCAAGAAAAAGAAAAAAGAGAAAACAAACAAACAAACAAACAAAACAAAACAAAAAACAAAACAAAACAGAGCCACCTTTATAAAAGAAGGTCACTAAACATTAAGCACGATCAAGCTCCCAGTATGTCAGCACTATGATTTATACGGATGTGTATGCACACAGTTCTCAAGTCCAGGTGTGCTCAGCACAGAGTGCATCGAATGTAAACAAGTTGCGCTGCCTGTCAGTGAGATCAGTCTTCATTGCTTGGTATTTCCAAACTGCAGGGTCAATCAGAATGAATGTGTCCCACTGATTATAAAAGCTTCAAATGAAGCCCAATAAATATTCAAAATTGACCTAAATAAAAAAGGCAGTGGTGCTTTTCTAAACACCGCTTTGTTAAAGTCAAGGTCACTGGAAATTTCAAACTCATTACCAAACTATTCTAGTAAAGTAAAAAGTAAAAAGAAGGGAAAACCCGGAAGAGTGCTTTATTCTGTTTCATCCACTTCAATGAAGATGTCGCTGAAGACGAGCTCTGAGACCGGGGTCACCTCTTCTTCCCATGCTCCTTTTGGCCCAGTTTTGCCCTTTCCCTTTAGCAATGGCTGGTCAGAAGAGACCTAGGAAGATAATAAAGCTGCAATGTAATATACTGTTTATATACTGCTACCAGGGACACTGCTGTCCTAGCTGGCGTGAGGCCTTGGGCTCAATCCCTAGCAAAAAGGAAAAAAAAAAAGTGAACCAATCCCTAGGCAAGAAAGAGCTTTAATACTTACTAATAAGGTAGCTTTTGTAACATGATCTAGGGGAGAGCGCCGCTGGAGAAGCAGCTCAGTGATTACAACACTGGCTGCCTGAGCAGGAGCCTGACAGTTTGGATACCCAGAACCCACATAAATGCTAGGCAGGCATGACGCCCAGAGGTCAACCTCAGGCTTCTACACACATGTGCCCACGTATATACGGGGGAAAACATATACACATGAGAAAAAAAAATAGAAGCAAACCAAAATTTTAATACCCATTATTAAGTAAATGACAGTGTGATTACCTCATCCTGGTTCTCAGAAAAACAAATTTAAATATACAGAACTAAACCACTGTTAAGTCTGCGACTAAAACATTTTAATTGCTAGAATAAGAATTGATGCTCAAAAATCAAAGATTAACATATTTATAAATCTTAAGAAAAACCTAAAAAACAGCACAATACTAACATATGAACACATACAAATACCAATAAAACAGATGTGTGAACAGAGATTGAAATTTTTAACTAATCCGTGCATATGTATGTATGCTGCATGATTTTATGTACACCATAGTTAGAACAGTTGTGAGCCATCTTGTGGGTGCTGGGGACCAACCTGGGTGGGCCCTCTACAAAAGCTGTAAGCTCTCTCCAGTCTCCAAAGTCAGTTCTTAAGATGAGCAGAATTAACTGGAGCTGGGGAGTTATGAAGTAAAATAAAATAATGACATAGAATTGAGAGGAAGATACGTTGGGAACTCTTTGGGGTGAGGGTGGAAGCATGAGAATTAAAATATGATTTTAAAAAATAAGGTGCACATCTTTAATCCCAGCAGAGGCAGAGGCAGGTGAATTTCTATGAGTTCGAGGCCAGCCTGATCTACACAGTGAGTTCCAGACTAGTCAAGGATACATAGTGAGAGACTGTCTCCAAAAAATAAAAGTTTTATAAAAATGAGAAAAACTGGGGTATTCAATAAATATTGACTTATATACCCATGTGCTAGAAAGTTAGACCTATACCTTACAGAAAAATTACTAATGATGCAAAGGCTTAAATGTAAAAACATGGCCAGGAAGTGGTAGCGCACCCCCTAATCCTAGCACTCCAGTGGCAGGGGCAAGTAGATCTCTGTGAGTTGGAGGGCTGTTACAGAGAGAAACCCTGTCTCAAATAAACAAAACAAAAACCAAACAAAAAATAAAAATCTATTGTAACAAACCACAGAAAGATATTTTTATCTCTTAGGTTGAGGAAAAGGTTATCTTTTGAAATGATTACAAAATCTAAAGGCAAAATGCTTTTGACAAATTTACCTATACAAAACTATAAAATCTACATGGCAAAACCAAAAACAAACAAAATAAAAATATACATGGCATGTAGAAAAATGCAACCTATATTATAAAATTCACCTTTCTTAACATTCTTAAGATATTCTACAAATCACTATGAAAATAAAAAGCAAGTTTCTCTTAAGTCAAATGCCCAAAAAAAAGAGAATGAATGACTCATACATAAGTACAACTGCACACAATACAAGTATGTGCTCATAAAGGCTAGAGAATGAATGGGCATGGGAGGACATTTCTATAAACCCTTGGGTTCCAGCTAAAGCCAGCTGGGGTTAACAAGCAAGATCATTATCTAAAAGAAAATGTGTGTGCTGTGTTAGAAGAAGAGGGTGCGTGGGAGTATAGCTATTAATACATAGTAACTGCCATATCCCTATGAAGACAGAGCAAGTAGATTCTATCAGAAGAACAAGCATTCATCCTTCCTTTGACTTCTACTTCTATGTACTAATAGAACAAATGTTTGTATTCTATACTATTCTATAAATATCTATTAAGTCTAAAGATGAACAGGTAAAATGATCTATTTATAAGACAACTATTACTGTGCTGTTTGATATGACACATAAGAGCGCTCAAGCTATATAATGAAATGTCAAAATAATAAAAGTAAAAGTAAGTGCTACCAGAAAAATCAACAAATTACCAACATATAAAGCCACCTGCATTAATATTTAGTAAGCAGATGTTGTGTTAGCGGTGGAGGAATCCCAATCTTAAATGTGTAATTCAATTTCTGAAATGACAGACTTCACGAATAGACTGTGGTAAAGATGAACGATGCAAAGGATCTTGTTTATTCTGAGACACTCATATGCTATGTTTACATTGCCACTGTCACACTGCCAACAGCTACGAGTATTCTGACAATAATGCTAATGTAACTCACGGGGAAGGCATTTTCCTAAAAGGCATGAAGCCCCAAGTTAAATCCTCAGCACTGTAGAAGTAATAATAATATTTTAGCAGTGATAAGTCAACAAGTAGAGGGTCACAGATTTCTTCTTCATCCTAGACTTGACATTAGACAGATTCAGGATGCACAGAAATAATATACAAATTCTAGCTTTATGCTTCTTTGAATTTTTATGAGTCAGGCAGGACTTTTTTCCCAAGACAAATAACACTACAAGTAGCACTTCATTTTCAGAGAGCTGGATTGAAGGAACTGCAAGTTAGTGTTCCATTTCTGGCTATTTCAATAGCTTATACTAAATTAGGTGCATTTTTGTGATAAACGGCAACTGTACTAATTTCTGACATCCAACTAAAAATAAACTTGCTTTTTCTTCCCTTGTTCAGATGATAGATGTATCTCATACACAGTACAATACAACAGTTCTCACATACCTGAGTTGCTGAACTTTCAGAACTTCCAGTATTATCAGACAGAGTGTCAGTAACACTTGGTGATGGGAGTGGATCTGAAGAGTCTTGACTTTTTTTCTGGCTTGCGTTAAGTAGATTCGGTTTTCTCAAATTTCGTCGTGATACAGGTATTTGAGGCTTTGGGCGTTTCTTACTGTGGGTTTGAGTCACTTCATCAGATTCCAAACTATTTTTTGGACATAGTAATGATAAAAATCCCAAAGGCCTTCTGCCAGGTCTAGAAATGAAAACACAAAGATTCAGACAAAAATGTACAGGTATACATACAGACACACACACCCCTTCTGCTCCTGATCTGATAGGAGGCCTTTCTATATGTAACTAAGGTCTCCCTGACTCTGTGGTTAACAGGCTCGTGTTACCACACTTGGCAAGGTACATTCTTTTGTCAGGCATGGTGATACAGGTCTTAAATTCCAGAGGCAGAGGCAGAGGCAGGTGGTTCTCTTAATCCCAAGCCAGGAAGGAAAACATAGTGAAGACTGACTGTACTTAATAAAACTACAACAAAACTAAAGAAAGAAAGAAAAATAAAACTACAACAAAGAAAAAGACACATTCTTAATATAATTTTATTTCTACTAATGCTAAAGTGGTACAAGTACTAATGACACTACACTATGATGTATATCTGTGACCCAGGCAAGGCTGTTGAAGCTTAAAAGTGCACATGAATTACCTGGAGAGCATTATCCAAATGGAATTCTGAATTTGAAGCAGGTAAGGCTTGAGGCAAATGCACTATGACTGTAAGTGTTAGGAAGCACACTGAGGCCACAGTGCAGCTGCTTCTGTGCTGCAACAGAACGCACACAGCCCTGAAGCCTAATGGTCTGTCTGAGCTTTGGTGTTGTTGGAGTTTGGGTTTGGTTCGGTTCGGTTTTTTCAACGCAGGGTTTCTCTGTGTAGCCCTGGCTGTCCTGGCACCCACTCTGTATCCAGTTCAAGGATGGCCTCCAACTCACAGAGACCCACCTGCTTAGTGCTGGGACTAAAGGAGAGCTCCACCATGCTCAGCTTGAAATAAGTCTTTTAAAGACATACATGTCTTCTCCCTTCAGTGAGAGCTAGTGCCTGTTATCCTCAACGTACCAGGTTAAGGTTTCCAATGCAGCCGACAACGGTAATTACTAATTACCCTAAAGACTTCTTTCTAGTGTATATGTGAAAACGATGTGGCAGCAGTAGGTATGGACCTAAAGAGAAACCATACTAAAAGCCATAAGGAGACAAAATGATACACTATTTGGAAACTCACTAGAACTTCCAGAATCACACGACACCAACTCTATGCTGTCTCATCTCAGCTACACGTTTGTTTCATACAACACAAAGTGTATTCCTCAAAATAATGACCACAAACAAACTGGAAGTGCAAATGTATAAGGATTTGTTTGGTACAGTTTCAGTAGAGCTAAGCGCCAGTCATACAGAATGTATACCTGGGCTATTTCTGGAGGTCTTGGGCTAACTGTCTTCCCTTTACATAACTGTTGAAGGCTTACATCTATAAAACAACTTAGCACTGGGTTTCATCCAATTTAGCCTGCTGCATATTGTTTCTCCTTACCTAGTGGCAGAGAGATAGTCAATACAGAGTCTCTAATAATACCTGGTCAGAGGGGGTTTAGAAGATGATGCCACGCTGTCCCTCTGTTCAGAACTAGAAGCAGGTTCAGTTTTCTCTTCTTTATCAGACACCATCTCATTCTGAGGCAATTGAGTCATGTTCTCTACACATGAATCTTTTATCTCATCAACAGATCCAGATGATGCTGCACTCTGAAAAGTTGGTTCACTGTGTTCCTTTTGAGGTTTTGAGGTTGCATGTGTGTTCTCTGAGGTAGGGAAAATGCCTTGTCCCATGCAAGACTCCACTTCAAAGAGAAAAAACAGAGAGATTTGAAATATTGAAATATTTAAAAAAGAGTCAAATAAATTGGAATATCTGAAGGAAAAACCCATGGTGTTCTATAACAAACCCAGCTTAGCGAAATCAGTATTATTACAATTAGTAGAGTAGACTATTAGGAACTATAGATTAGAGCAGGGAATGGTCAGGTGGTGGTGGCGCATGCCTTTAATCCCAGCGCTTGGGAGGCAGAGGTAGGCGGATTTCTGAGTTCAAGGTCAGCCTGGTCTACAGAGTGAGTATCAGGACAGTCAGGGCTACACAGAGAAACCCTGTCTCGAAAAACCAAAAAAAAAAAAAAAAAAAAAAGAACAGGGAATGATGGTATAAGCACCAAAAAGGCTAAACAAAAAGACTGCTTTATGAGTTTGAGGCCAGCCTGGGCTACACAGAGAGTCCTGTAGAGTGAGACCCTATCTCAAGAAGGAAGAAAGAAACAAACAGGAAGAAAAGGAGGGAGGGAGGGTGGAAGGAGAAGAGGGATGCGGGTGGAGAGAGAGACAGAGACAGACCAATGGATGAATGATAGATCAAGAAAAGGGACTTGATAGGGGAGGCTGCCAAAACAATGAATCAACATAGCTGACATGATGACAAAAGTCAAGAAAACAAAGTGGAGTTTACACCAAAGGGAAAAAGAGCAAGAGCATCAGTAAGCAAACCGAGATCACAGGATGGCTGAAAAGCATGCAGTAATAAAAGGTGAAGCAGTGAAAACAAGGAGCCAAGGCCAGGCATCTCTGTAAGGCAAGCCAGCCAACCTGGTGTACACAGGGAGTTCAGGACCGCTGGGGCTACATATCGTGACCCTGGGTGTGATGATACATGCCCAGAATCCCAGCAATTGGGAGGTAAAGGCAGAAAGACTGTCATAGGTTCAAGAACAGCCAGGAATAGACAATAGACCGCCTTAAAAAACAATTCTTGGCCCCACCAACGTACAAACTGCAACACAGAAGCACAAAGAACGTGAGAAGGCATGTCAGCATGACTCCTGCTGAACTGGAAATGCACGACCAAGAACTCAAGTCTACTAGCAAAACTATCAACTATGTCAAAGACACAGCAACCAAATAGATGAAGTAGAGAACTCCATTTTGGGATCCAGAGAAGACAAAGCAACACGGATGTAAAGGCAGCAGGGAAACTGAGATTTGGGGATGAGAGTGGAGGCATGTGAAGAGCAGGGACAGACAGAGGGACAGAACTTGGGGATGAGAGTGGAGGCATGTGAAGAACAGGGACAGACAAAGGGACAGAACACAAGAAAAATGTTGGGAATGAAAAAAGTTAATCAATTAAAACTACCATGGAAAGCATTAACAATAAACCAGACCATCCCTCTCCCAAAGATACTAATAAAATTATAACACAGAATTGTAGTAAGAGAAATAGTATGTATTAGTACAAAAACAGCCATGTAGTGTACAATAAAATAGAAATAAATATGCAGCTACAGACACCTGATTTTCAACTATAAAACATTGAAGATAGCCTATTTCCTTAAACAAATAGTGCTGAGAAAACTACTTACTGTCATGTAGAATGAAGCTAAGTTAGCTATCTTTTATCCTGTATAAACTCAATTTAAAATATATCAAAGGCTGGGGCTGGAGAGATAGCTCAGTGGTTAAAAGCACTGACTGCTCTTCCGAAGGTCTTGAGTTCAAATCCCAGTAACAAGGTGGCTCACAACCATCTGTAAAAAGATCTGATGCCCTCTTCTGGAGTGTCTGAAGACAGCTACAGTGTACTTACATATAATAAATAAATAAATAAATAAATAAATAAATAAATCTTTAAAAAAAATGTATCAAAGGCCTTACTCTAATCCTCAAGGGAAACATAAGAAAAAAATTCTAAATACAAGCATAGATAAGGACTTTTTCAATGATATTATTTCTCTTAAAATTTAGTATATCTAAGGCTTATTGAATATCTGTTTTACCCATGGTGACGGCCCTTATTAAAATAAATTAAAAAAAAAAAAATCAAGGGCCCTTAGCAAAATATAGTCTTATTTAAATTTATTTAACTCACCTGTTTTCTCAGAAACATTTAATTCCTCTGAACAAACCTGTTTCAAAAAATATACAAAAAGTTTTAGAAGTCCACTTATTATGTAAATTACAATCCCATCCCCTCCATCATACTACAGAGAAAATGAGCTTTTCTGAGAAAGCTCTAGAGTCAGATGTAAAATCATACCTCAAATTAAACATCTGTGAAAAAATATATTGCTGCTATTTAAAAGGCTAGAGCACACCGTAAAGTGAAAGCTGCCAAATGTCTTTTATCTCCGGCATAATATTGATACCAACTACCAAACCTCAAAAGACATCAAATGAAACAAATTGTTTATATTTATGGAGCTGAGTATCCAAGTCAGGGTCTCACATAGGCTAAGCACGTGCTCTACCACTGAAGGACATCCCTGACCCCTCAACTCAAATACCTTTAAAAAGAGACAATGACAAGCTAATACATCATGGTCAATTAGTAGTCTGTTTCAAAACTGCAAAGATGATCCAGCATGATAAAAAAGTACTTCATCACTTTACCAAATCTAATATAATTCAATAGGAGAAAAATTGTATTTACAGAACTATCCATTCTTCAGAAAAAACTCAAGTTTTGGCAAAGTTGTCAGGCTGATTTCAAACTCTTAGACTCAACCAGAGTACATAGTATGCTACTTTGAGTTAAAAATAGTATAGGAGAAAGCTGGCTGTGGTAACATTTATCTATAATCCCATCCTGGAAAACAGAGGCAGAATAATCTTGAGTCCAGCCTAGGCTATAAAACCAGATCCTTCTTGTCCCAAAAGAAGGAAAAAAAGACAAAGAGCAACATTTTATACATAATATTTTATTGTTAAAGTTAAAACAAAACTTATAAAATAAAATCACAAATAACATATGCAAATATGTGTATGTTAGTGAGATGCAAATATTAAGTCTTTTTTTTTTAGTCTACCTTTTTTATACAGATTTTCTACAGTAACTTTTTCTGTTTTGCTTTATTCTTTTATAAATTATTTGGTTCATACTGGGCTTCCAGTTAGAAAACAGAAAGTCAGGCTAGAAGTGAAAGGCTCTTCTATGTGTCACTGTTCACTTGTGCACTGCTGGGAACTAATGGAGGAACTAACTGGTGTGCTCCAGACGGTGCTCTAGCACTGAACCAGGTCTGTTGGACTGTTACATTGTTTTGCTTTTCTAAGTCAGAGTCTACTTGTGGAACTCAGATTGGCCTGGAACTTGGGCTAGCCCACGCTGATTGTCTAGCCTCAGCCTTGTAGATGGGTAAGATTGTAGTCATGTACCATCTCCCTGAGTATTGTATGGTTTTATCAGAAGTGAGACAAAGTTCTCTGATGTGTTTGTCTGTCTGCCTGTCTGAAAGCCATGAACCTCCTGGACTAGAGCAGTGGTTCTCAACCTTCCTAATATTGGAATCCTTTAATAACGTTCCTCATGTTGTGGTGACACCAACCATAAAATTATTTTATTGCTACTTCATAACTGTAATTTTGCTATCATTATAAACCATAATCTAAATATCTGATATGCAGGATATCTGATATGTGACCCCCAAAGAGGTTAAGAGCCACAGGTTGAGAACCGCTGTTCTAGGGTATTTAGATTATAGATATTTATTACCACTTGTAATCCATAAATTTTGCTTTGCTATAGAAAAAATGTTTTAATTAGTATACTGTGCACTGTGAAGGGACAGTGACATAAGCAGTAATATAACTTTAATATTGCTCACCATAACTTTATTTTTTTTTAAGATATAGTACACTGTTGCTCTCTTTTGACACAACAGGAAAGGGCATTGGATTCCATTACAGATGCTTGTGAGCCACCATGTTATTGCTGGGAATTGAACTCAGGACCTCTGGAAGAGCAGTCAGTGCTCTTGAGCCATCTCTCTAGCGCCTTTATTTTTGTTTTTTAAGGGATACATGGGGGGAGGGGCAAGATAAAGACTCAGTGGACAAAGTACTTGAGTTCAAGTATAAGAACTGCATTCAGTGTCCAGCCCTCCACTAAAACTGCCAGGTATGCTGGCATGTGCTTGTAATCCTAGTGCTGGGCAGACAGAAACAGGAGGATCCACGGGGTCAAGCAGTCTGGGTTATGTTCAAAGAGGTGACTAGTATTTCTGAGGCTGATCAGAGGATGGTACCAGAGGTAGTACCACCCACATTCACGCTACTCCTCACTCACAGAAAATATAACATACAAATGAAAAATGTATATTGTAGATCAATGTATTAACTATGCACCCACACGAGGCAGGGGCAGGGAAAAAAACATGCACTCACATGGTGATTCACAACTATAGGTAACTCCTGGTCAAGTGGCTCTAATGCCCTCGTCTGATCCCCAAGGGTATCTGACACTCATATCATGCACAGATATATATGCAAACAAGATATTATGCATAAAAATAAGAAGATTTAAGAAAAAGAAAAGAAACCCGCTGGTTTTAGTTCTGATTTTATTTGATAAGCTTTGTTTTAACTATTGTGTACAAAAAGTTCCTCCCTGTCTTTTTTTTTCTTTTGGTGTCAACAATGACTGAGCTAAGTCTGTAATGTTTCCTAAGGAAATGTTCTCACAAAGGGGAACAAATAAAATGCCTCAGGACATGATGGATTTACAGAGCAGTTAAGGAATTGAGAGAGCCAATGTGGCTAGAGAGTGATATGGAGACACACACAAAATGACATCAGGCATTGGAGGATGTGGTTTTATTGGGGGGGGGGGGACTGAGGGGGGAGGGAAGGGAGAGAGAAAGTGCTAATGCATGATGAGGAAGGGAATATTACTATTACTTTCACACATTAGAAAGTTCATTCAGAGCCCTGAAGTTGTTACTCTACAGACCACAGTTGCTAGGCAGATGGCACAGTGTAAGATCTAGACTATCAGGAAGCTATTAGCTTTATTTTCAGCCACTGTAGGTTTCCTGATTAATGTCCAATTACTTCTTTGAACTGGTTAAAGATGATCATCTCAAACTACCTTGACCTGGATTATATATGATGGTAAGTGTCAGAAATACTTTTTCATGTCCATACACCAGTATGTATGTATGTATGTATGTATGTATGTATGTATGTATGTATGTATGTGTAAAGGTTTAGAGATAAATGGGGAGAATAGAAATAAGTCCTTGGCAGCGTGGCCAAGGCACTTAGTTATCGAATCTTACCTCAGAGGCACACTCTTGATAATCAATTCCTGGAGAAAGTGAGGACTTTTTGGCAGGAGAAACATGAATACTTTCTTCAGGACTGCAACAAAATCTCTTCCTAGATTTGGATGTAAGATGCAAATTAGCCTGAGGCTTTTCAGAATCGCCACTTCTAGGAGATAAGCACGTAGCATCTTGAACAACTGAACAGGCTTGTAAACTCGAACTGCACAGAAAACAAATGCATGCAAAACCAGTGAATTAGAAACTGCTTAATGAAGTCACTACTCCAATGAGAGTCCTCCTGAGTACCAGAAATACAAGCTAGTAAATAGTCTAGGGTATGCATTCACACTTAAAGGCTCACAACTTAAATCCAACAACACTGGATTAAGTTTAAAGATCACACAAAGCATTTTCCTTGTCTATAAAGCTTTAATGCTGTAATAACATATCAAATTAGTGTCACATGATGAAAAGTAGTACATTAGCTCATGCCTCAAAAGCAACAACACAGAACTGTATGGAAGATAAACTTTTGGGTTGTTTTTTGATTGTTTGGTTGGTTGGTTTTGGCTTTTCCTGGTTTTGAGACAAGATCTTTCATGTAGCTCTGGATGTCCTGAAACTATAAATAGACCAGTCTGGCCTCTGCCTCCTGTGTGCTAGGATTAAAGAAAGGCATATCCATCATACATGTCTCAAGTATACACATTTAAATGAGATCGTCATCAAATATCAAAGCATATTGTCTTCTCTAAGTTACCACATAATTCCTAAGTAAAATCTCCACAATAATCAGCAACAATGTCAGTGACTGTCACAGTACTCACTTGTATAAAACAAGTGACACTAAGGTTAGGGAAAAATAGGCCCTGATACAGCAGTAGTGTCTTTCCATATCCAACTCTTTTTTTTTCTTTTTTCCTTTTTTTAGCCCTGGCTGTCCTGGAACCCACTCTGTAGACCATGCTGGCCTCGAACTCAGAAATCTGTCTGCCTCTGCCTTCCAAGTGCTGGGATTAAAGGCCGCCTGGCATGCACAACCCTTAGCAATACAGATCAACCAGACAGATAAAACACCCTCATGGAAATTTTATTGCACTAAGATCAAATGGATGTATACATGGAAATTTAGTAATACACCTGCACAAAGATCTGACTAAAGAAATCAGAAGGGAAAATAAAAATTTCCTAGAATCAAGGAATTTTGGAGATGGCTTACTCAGCAAAGTGCCCACCACAAAGAATGAGGGTCTGGGGAAAGATCTCTAGTCAGTGACCTTAGAGCTTTGATTCTTGTGGAGAGAAGGAGCAGTGAGACACTGGCCTGGGAGTCTACTAAATCAGTGAGATTTGTGTCTGAAAACATACAGAGTAAAGGGATGAAGAGATGGCTCAGCAGTTAAGAGTACTTGTTTCTTAGCTGGATATAACAATGCACTCCTTTAATAGCAACACTCATAGGCAGAGGCAGATGAAGCATCTCTGGTGAGTTTGAGGCTAGACTGAACTACATAGAGAATTCCAGGACTGCCAAAAGTACATAGGGAGACTCTGTCTAAAATTTTTAAAAAAAGAACAAAGAGGGATGAGAAAGAGAAAGAAATCGAGAATACTTGTTCTTGAAGACGTGGGTTTAGTTTCTAGCATGGTAGTTCACAACCACCTGTGATTCTAGTTCCTCCATAGGAAAAGCTATACCCAGTAGAAAGTTTATAGCTAAGACAGCTAAATTAACATTAAAAGAAAAATAAGGCTGGAGGCATAGCACAACCAGCAAAGTAGCTGCCCTGAAAACATGAAGTCAATGATAGGAATTCACATAAAAAAGGCTGGGCATGGTGGCATGTATTCCCAGGGTTAGAGAGGTGGACAAAGGCTGATTGCTGGGGCTTGTTGATCAACATGCAAAAACAAACACTCAAATACTCATGTTTACTGTAATACTACCAGTACCAGTCAAATTATAGAAACTATGACATCAGGCCAAGTACCTATCAACAGATGAGTAAATATAGAAAATGCTATGGGCATGTACACACATGCATACATGTATACACACACATGTGCACATGTACATACAAACACATACACACACAAGTATTTGTTACTCAATCAAAAGGAAAAATTAAATTTGTGACTACCAAGAAAATGAGCAGACCTAGAACACTGTGTTATGTGAAATAACCTACACATAGAAAAATAATCACATTTTTTTCTTGTCTGTAGACATTAAAAATAGAAATAAAAATCCTGCAAAAGCAGGACTTTAAGGAGGATGACAGAGAGGAGCAGGCCAAAGTACAAGAGGGCAGAGCAGAGAACAGACAAGATCAAGCACCATCTTCATCCATGTGACCATTCCAATGAGCAGCATTCACTTGTACTTGACTCATGCAGCACCTTTCTCACTGGTAAGTAGAAGGTTTAACTGTCTTACCTCAGGTCACTTCTTTCTGCTGTATTCCCAGTTCTGACCAATATAGGTGCTGGCAGCAGAGAGCTCGGCATTAACTGCATGGAGGGGTCAGTAAATCCTTCTGTTGCATTAGTTGGGATTTCCACCAAAGTTAAAATGAATGCTTGCTCATCTTCTCCATCTTGCTGTTCATTAGTAAATAGATTCACTGTCGAAGTTAAAAGTTATCAATGAAAAACTAAACCAAGAAATAGTACAAAATCATTATTTCATCTCTAAAATGATTCTCGTAATTTACAATGCCAAAACTAAGTAAAAAAAAATAAAACACATCCCCCAACCCCAAAAGCCTACACAGGATATTTTGTGGGAAGCATTTATAATTTTGAGCAAAACTGATAAAATTTACATTTGCATTTTATGACTGCCATTAGTTTATTTTAAATTTGTGCTTTTTACCCCATAGTTACATAAAAGCCAAGTGTGTTGGAATATGCTTGTAATGTTAGCACTAGGGAGACAGAGGCAGGAGGATTTCTGTGAGTTTGAGGTCAGCCTAGTTTACTTAACAAGGTTCAGGACACCCAGGACTACAAAGAAAACTCTATTGCAAAAATAAATAAATAAATAAATAAATAAATTTTTAAAAGGCTAAAATTAAAAATTTTACTACACATTATCACACTTTGCTGGAAGCAGCCTTTCATACCTGTAACTTCTTGAGGACTGGCGTGTTCTTGTTGGGCTTCTGGAATATTAAATGGTACACTCTGCCATTAAAAAAAAAAAATTGAAAAGAAATTGAAGCTTGAGAAAGTCTCCAACAGTTTGACATATGGTAACGAGACAGCGTCTCCAAACTTACTGGCTTATCTTAAATAAGCTTAAAATAGCCTGATTAAATTGTCAGATACGATTACTCCATAATTTTTCAGTGTAAGGGTGGAGACACTGAATTCACAAAAGGAATGACAGACATTGCATTGCCTCTGTAGCAACGTAGATCTAAAAAAAGCAATACTCACTGCTGCTTCTTTGAAAGACATCTTTTCCTTAGTAAAGATATTACAGATACAACTCATGTATGTAACTTACTTTCAACAGATCAAGTTTTATTGTATTTATTAATTTTTAAGGAGAAAGCTAGCTGAGTATCAGTATTCATTACTCTCTACTTTTAAAAAAGATTATTTTTACTTATTATCTGTGTACATATATCATGTATGTAGGTGCCCTTAGAAGCCAGAGCCAATTGATATGAGTGTTAGGAACCAAATTTGGATGCTTAGGAATACATAATCCTAACTGCTGAGACATCTCTCTAGGCCTCTATTAACTTATGTATGTGTATGTGTTGTGAGTCTTTGCAAAGGTCAGAGGAAGACTTGAGGGAGCCCATTCTTATTCTCTCTGTGGGTCTTGACTGAACTTTGGTCACCAGACGTGGTGGAAATCACCTTACCCACTGAGCAGTTGCCATTAAGATTTTAAAGTATGCAACTATGCAACCAACTAGGACTGGTGTGATGGCTTAGCAGGTTCACCCCCAGGACCACCATGTGAAAGGAGAGGACTCCAGCACTGTCCACAGACACCTACACAAGCAATATGGTATATATATGCATGCTGACATGTACACACACACACACACACACACACACACACACACACACCTAAAGTATCTATAATGATGAAGAGCCAGACAAAGAAAACAAAAGAAAATTAACAATGAATCCAAGAAAACAAAGTATGGGAAAATTCTTACAGATTTTTATAACTTTTCTCTAAGTCTAAAATTATTTCAAAGTAAAGGTTAAAAAGTTAAAAAGTGGGGATGACATAGAAAACAAATCTTGACATTGGATGTAGATAAATCTTTTACTTTCTGCTTTAACAAATCATGGTGCTACACCTATTGTTTAAATATGTTCTTTTCCTTTTAATAAGCTACTTTATTCTGTACTTAACTCAAGTACTTTCCTATCCAAGGAACTTTTTAAAAACAATATTTATGCCTCTCCTTTCCAGAGACTAAATTGATGGTGCGGATACCACCAGGCCTGGTTCCAATCTATCACAGAACCTATCACACCAGATATCAATTGAATATCAAGCCATTCAATTATTCATGTTTCCCAAAGCTTTGTACTCCAATGCCTCAGTGTCCGGCATGAAGTAATATCTTAGTAAACATTTATTCTGTGAATGAAATATAAAGATTAAGAGCTAAGATGTAAGAACAAAGCTGGATAACACTTGTATTTCTAGGACAGTGCTTCTCAACTTGTCATTCAAAACCCCTTTCACAGGGACATATGTTAGATATCCTGCCTATTAGATATTTACATTATGATTCACAGAAGTAGCAAAATTAGTTATGAAATAGCAGAAAAATCAATATTAAGGCTATCACCATAACATAAGGAACTGTATTAAAGGGGAACAGCATGAGGAGGGTTGAGAACTGTTGCTCTGTGGCCTTGGAGAGGTCAAGAGACCAAAAACACACCAAAAGTTCTATCTTGCTCCTGTTTTTGTTTTTGAGACTAGTTTTTGCAGAGCCAAAGCTGGCCTCAAACTCCTGCGCTCCAGAATTCTTCTTCCCTCAGCACAGGCAAGAGTCACCACACCCTGTCCACAGTCCACTCCTGCCAAGGTAAGACTAGGATCACAGATGTAAGAAGCTAGCTTAGGAGCTGTCAGGAAGCAAAAAGGGGGCTGACCAAAGAACATTTGGGAATCAGTGATGAAACTGATTAGTTAAATGAACCTACATGTATTTGGGAGTTTTTGTTTGTTTGTTTGTTTTAAATGCAAGGTCTCACTATGTGGAGCAGGGGGACTTGGAATTCACAGAGATCTGTCTACAACCTCCCTCTTCGGTGCAGGGATCAAATGTGTGTTTTGTTTTTTGAGACAGGATCTTGCTATGTAACTCAGGCTAACCCAGTTTTTGTTATATAACCCAGGTTGCCCCCAAACTTGAGTTTCCTGTCTCTAACTCCTGAGAGTGGGATTACAAGTGTGAGCCTCCACACAAGCTGAACATGTATTTACCAAAGGCCTGTAGAACTGAAAAGGTAAATGGAGAAAGGAGAAGCACAGCACTCAGTACTGCACTCGACACTGCTTTACCTCTGGCACGTGAAGCATGGGCACGCCGCTGTCTTTAGGTTTTTCTTTGAGGGCTTCTTCAGCAGTACTCTCACCAAAACCCTGACCGGAATCAAGCGTCCGCTGCCCCATCTCAGACGGAGCAACTGTAGTGTCCGACATTTGAACCTCTTGCAAGTTCTCCTCATCATCTTCAATTCTGAAATAGTTTCAGCACATTATTTTAAATCAGTCAACCAAGCATGGAATTATTTCTAGGACTAAATATTATTATTTAATGTAATGTTTTCAACTTTAAAAATGTTAACCACAATAGAATTCTGTTGTGAAAGCTAAGGCGCAACATAAAATGAATGCCAGCATCTCTTCCCTTTTACCTCGCAAGTTGGATTGCTCCTCGAGAAACACTGGCCCCTTCCACATCATACACAGACTGTAAAGGCTTCTGTTCCTTAGGCTCTGCTGTTGTAGCTGGCTCAAGGCTTTCACCTTCTAATTCTAGTGCTTTGGAATCATTTCCCTCAGTTTCTGAGGTGGGGGGGGGGAGAAAAATACACTTAAGATATAGTTCAAAATAGTACAGCTAAATCTCTATATTAGAAACATATTCTCTCTTAAAAAAAAAAAACAAAAAAAAAACAAAAAAAAAAACAAAAAAACGATTTGGTGACCCCTCCAAGATTCTCATACTCAAAAATCAGCTAATTCACGTGGCAGAAGAATGGGGTTTGCCAAGATTTTTAAAAAGTAAAACATGATTAATGAAACCTCCACTGCACATATTTCATTCTTGGGTGACAAAGCAATTGCATCCCTATATTTGTTCTATAATATCATAATTAAAAGTAGCACTATATTTAAGGGATGGCAAAATGGGTCATTACATAGCTAACAGTACCCACACATGAAAGGAGAAAACTGACTCCTATAAGTTGTCATCTGACAGTCTCACACCCTCTGTGGCATATGCACACCTACCTACACACACACAAGACACAGACATACACACAAACACACACACTCATACAGGTACACATACACATACACATATGCACACACCCACTCATACATACATATGCAATAATACATAATTTAAAAACTAATTATAAACCCACACCCAAAAGAGGATTAGGAGTAAGTACAAAAGGGTCTGTCTAATAATTCCACTACACCAGATGTCCTGGAGAGGTGTAAGTTGTGTGGCAGGTGAGGCAGCTTGGTGGATAATGGCAGTTGCTTCCCATCAAGATAGTTATAATAAAAAGATAATTCTTGGAGGGCTGTGGATGTAATATACCTTTAGTGTTTGTTTACCAGGTCCCTGAGTTCAAATTCTGGCACCACTAAAAAAGTTAGGTATCTAGAAGGGGCCAGCCTAAACTACACAGTGAGGTTCCTAGTCAGCTTTGAATGCATAGTGAAATCCTGTCTTATGTGCGTGAGACGGACAGACAGACATCAGACAAACTCTCACAGACTGCTAGTTAAAAATATAAAGTCATGCAATTACTCTTTTTTAAATTTAACTGCCATATAACATATAAAAGTTGCCACAAAAATAACTGTAATCTTTTTGAAAAACAACTTAATAGTTACTCCAAAGATGAAGCTCAGTGACAGAGGGTAGCTTAGCATGTGTGAGAGCCTGAATTCAAGCCGAGCGGGGGAGGGGCAGAATACAAATACTGCATGACCCAGAAAGTCTACTTTGTATGTATAACCCCAAGAGAAATAAGAACATCCATGAGTGTTCATAGCAGCATTATTTATTATAGAAAAAGGAAGATACATTCTACATGCTCACAACAGATAATAAACAAAATGGGGCATAATTATACAGTATGATTTGGCAAGAAAAAGAAACAAGGTCCAGTGAATAAAGGCTCTGACCAAGAAATTCTGGGAGCCTGTATGGTGGGAGGAGAGAACCAACTTCACACGGCAGTCCCAGGTTATACAAACACATGACAGTAAGTTTTTACAAGTATTTTATACATGATATAAATGAATCCTGAAAACACGATGCTAGGTGAACAACATCAGACTCAACTATATACTGTATGTTTCTATTTGCATGGCATGGTACAAAGACAAACTGGCATTAGTGGCTGCCCACGTGGGAAAGTAGCTGCTGACTGTGATATTATACAATCTGGTTGAGCAGAATACCATCAATCTGCAAACGTTAAGTAGGCAAACTGTACTGTATGCGAGTCATGTCTCAATAAACACAAACAGTGCTTTTTGTTTAGACAGCCTCTACCTCCAGAGTGCTGTGAATCAGGCGGGCTCTTACCACCCCTCAGAACATATACTGGCACATACAAATTAAATTTAAAACTATTTATTATTCCAAGAGTTGCATTGCCATAGTAAGCATGTGAAGGTCAGAGAACAACTTGGTGGAGTCAGTTCTCTCTTCTGCCTTTATATAGGTTTCAGAGATCAAACTTGGGTGTACAGACTAGTGTGGCAGGTGCCTTTACTCATCAAGCCATCTCACAGGCCCCTGAACTATCAATATAATTTTCTAAGAGAAAAATTAAACTCACCTCTTTGAATTTCCACTTCTGTCCCTTTAGTTCTGCAAAAACTGGCAACTTCCTGATGACCATCAAGCTCACTGATCTCTAAAATCTTCTCAGAATTTAGTTTAGGTGTAACAACCATACTCTCCATTCTCAAACATGTGCTCATTGTAGAAGCTGTATTCCTAAAAGGAAAAAGATGCGAATTTATCAGTCCCTTTGGTGTGTATGTCTAGTACTGATACAGTTAATACACTACCATTCAGACACGACATTATATATAACTGTTTGCTTTTCTGTCTGTTTTGACAAAGTATCAACACAACATGCGGCTCCCCTAAAAATCAAATGACCTCTTGCTTCAGCCTCCAGAAGGCTGAAATTACAGGTATGTACCACCACACCTGGCAAATGGTCATTTCTGAATGCTAAAATTAAAAAGCAGTTAAGTTTGCTTAGAGCCCTAAGACGAAAATGGAGACCATGTTTGTAAAACGTTTATATACACCTATTTCACTTAAGCTTTAAAGACACAGAAAACATACTGCAAACTAACAAACCAGTATCAGTGTCAGATAATCTTTAATTTAACCTGTGAAGAATTAGCACTGTCTCTCTACAAGCATCACTAGAAGCTAATAATTAACCTGGCGCTGTCTAACATTTTGTTAATCGAATGTTGAAATTACCTAGTTGGCAGAGGCTCCCCTACTGCTTCCTCCACCACAGTAGCATCTCTACTGCTTTGTTCCTTCAACACAATCTTGTTTTCTTCAAATGACGCATGTGACGGACTAATGACAGGTGAACAAACCTCCTGATAGTCATGAACAAGTTTTTGATTTACTTTATCTGGGCTAAAAGGAACATGACTTTTATCCTTTGAATGAACATCAGGAAATACACATACTCCTACTGCAGAAGAAAATAGGAAATTAAAATTGATCCAATATTAATAGTTACTTGAATAAAATTCCTTAACATTCAATAACAGTCTAATTTAATTTCAGTATTAAAGTTTGTTCTATTAGAATCCAAATTTAATTTCATTATTTCACATTTCATTCAAGAATTTGATTTATAATAAGCTTAATTCTTACCACTAAATTTTTTGGGTACTCTAAGTAAAAACTAGTCTTTTTGTTATTTTCAGTAACTATATAACTAAATGGTTTCAAAACAGGATATCTTCATTTACTAGTATTTGAAAATTGTACTTTAAATACTAGAAATTTGTACCAGTGCCACTAAAATATTCCGCCTGAGAATGAAGCCTTGCCTGGAACACAAATTAGACACGCCTCTGGAAATTGCACAGTTATGAATTTACAAGTCATACAATGAAAGTGAATGGCAGATCAACCTTTACCAGTCAAAAACAACTGCCTGTTTATACAATTAGCTATAGTTAAATATAATGAATAAAGGCTTCAGCTTTTGGGATAGGAGATCTGGCTCACTTATAGCAAGCAATGCTCTGGATTCAATACCTTATAACACAAAAATGAAGATTAAAACAACTATATAGTTTTATGTTGGATTAACGTATTTAAGATTTAAGTTGGCATTTCCTTTGGCTTTTTCCACTACTGTAGAATAAATCATCTCAGTGACTATTTGCACCTTTACAGATTTATATCAGTTATGATCACCATATCATCAAGATTGCTAAAGAAATCTATAAAGTGATCAGTGGTCAGTGACCCAAAATATCCAATGTTTAGGTTGCTACCACAGGTTGAGCATTTACCAGATAACTATTCTGTGAATACAAGTTACCCCCCCCCACACTCCCCAGCTCTTTTATATCAGATAAGCATGGCTAGCCTAGAACTCACTCTGTAGACCAGGCTGGATGCAAACTCAACAGAGATCTGCCTACTTCTGCTTCCTAATGGCTGGAGATTAAAGGTGATCTAGCCCAGCCAAATAATTCTTGTATTTTATGAGCTTTGCTATTTTTTAACAGCTGAAGCATCTCTCCAGCCCCAAACTCTTCTCAGTAAGACAACTGTACCCTCTCAAAACTGTTGTCACTGCACCTGAAGAGACTAAGTAAAATAATGAATGATTGTACCTTGTTAACACATTTTTAAAAGTTTTTACTCTAGGTAGGATTTATCTTCCAGACTTACCATCACCCTGCCCAGGAATGATCTCTGACTGCAATACTATATCTCCCATTGTAAGTAAAGTTATGGCGGCTTCAGTGCTTCCGTCACTGGGACCTTGAGAAAATATACCAACATTAAAACATAACCATGAATCTAGACATCTCTTCACTCAGGAAGACTTTATGCTCAGATACCTGTCTTCTAGTAAAGAGCTGCAACAGCCTTCACAGCACTTCCCAGTACTCAGTCACAGTCTGTTTACGTCTTGCGCTACACATTCCTAGCTCATCAATGCTGACTCTACTCACTGAAGCACTTCCCACACATTAACTCAGTACAGCTTCAGAGGAAACATCACTATATCAGTACTTAGCACTGATTCTAGGCCCACCTTCTAAAGTTCAGTTCTGAGAAGCTCAGGCTCCTATCAACATACCAGGTTAATGTCTTTGTTCTCCATTTTAGCCGACTGTCTCATTACCTATCATCACTGCTAATCATTACAGTACAGTTAACCAAATAGTGTTCATCAATTCTTTGTTAACAGTTACCTGGTTCTTCTTGGGTCTGTTCATCTACGATCATTTCCTAAAAGAACGAAAAACATGTTAAATGTTTCCTCCAAACAAATATTCTGGTTTTGTTGTTGTTTCT
Source organism: Montemys delectorum (assembly GCA_019843815.1). Classification (NCBI taxonomy): domain Eukaryota; kingdom Metazoa; phylum Chordata; class Mammalia; order Rodentia; family Muridae; genus Montemys; species Montemys delectorum. The sequence continues at coordinate 244 of JADRCD010188522.1, read as the reverse complement.
AAGCATTAAAAAGTCTTTTTTTTTTTTTTTTACAAGACTCTGTGCTTTTAGTTACGATACTAAATCTTTTCTTAATTTATGTTTATCCATAAAGGTTCATAAGTAAGAACAGAAATAGTAACTTACAGACCAAATTCTTTTGTATCTCACTCCTGATTTATCAGTCTCCTGTTCTTAGATCTTCACAGTCATTATCCTTCATCTCTAGTCAAATCTGCCACCAGTATTTACCCAAAAAAAAAAA
>JADRCD010188520.1:0-44579 GCA_019843815.1 Montemys delectorum | reverse complement strand
TCTCTCTCTCTCTCTCTCTCTCTCTCTCTCTCTCTCTCTCTCTCTGAGTGTGTGTTTGTATGTGAGGTCATCTTCAGGTTCTGTATCTGTCCACCTTGTTTGAGCCAGAGTAGACTGTGCTGGTGGGCCAGCAAGCACCTGGCACCCACATCCCACATGTCTCCATCTCTTCAGTGCTGAGATTACAAACACATACCACCATGCTTTTCTTTTTGTGTGGATATTGGGCATCCAGCGCAGGTCCTCATGCTTGGATAAACACTTAACTGGCTAACTTATGTCCTCAGCACCCCAGGAATCTTGCTATTGACATTAGTTTCTTGTTACGTCTACCATTTTTTTTTGGCTATAGAACACATTCTGTCACGTAGAAGAATGATGTCTTGGAAGATAGGTTTTACAGTAAATAGCTTGAGTAATTAGCTTGAATTTTCTAAGTACATCTCTATTGGAGATCAGGAATGTTTACTTCAAACATATAAACTTGGTGCTGTTCAATGCAATCTTGCCTTCTTGAATCCTGTAAATTTAGTATATTTCATAGTAAACAAGCCGGTGCCCTTACAGACCTGTTTTAGAAAATGGTTCAATTTCTATTTTCTTGGCTTTCCATTCTACCTTTTGTAGGACCAATAGCTAAAGTGTTCACCAAAGAGCTGAATGGGCAAATTTAGACTACATCATGAATATAAATACTTAAAACAAATACTAAATAAATGCATATAAATACTAAAATTATTACTATGTATATTATGAAATTTGCTCAAAATCTTTTCTGATTCAGAAATTCTGTTAAAGGCTTTTGAACTACTGTTTTACTTGTTTGCTGCTTTTAATATCTATTCTTGCATTTTGCACTTATATGATCAAATTGGTTCTTTTTCAGATCTCCTGATCAATGTCAATAGTAATTTTTAAGGCTTTAATCTTTTCTTTTATTTGTAAATATATTTATTTCTATTTAGTATCTATTAGAGCCAGGCCATATCATCTTTGCAGGTCTTTTGCAGGTCTGATATTGGGATTACCATGCCTCCCAGTGGCTTTGTGTATATGCATGTGGACACATGTGTGTGTATGTATGTAATTGGTGAGTTTTGATTGTAAACCTGCATTCTTTTGAACTGTATAAAGTAAAAATTCCTTGTGATTTGACATAATGTCAAGAAGTAATATTCATTTTTACTAATGGATGCTGAAGTTGTACAGCAATCTAAGCTCACTTCTCAATTTTTAAGTAAGATTCTTCCCCAGGTTGCACATGTAATGTGATTGTAGAATTGTATTTATAGACTTTCAGAGGAGAGTAATTTTGTCACTTTTTTCTTTATCTTCTTTACTTATAATCAAGGCATAAAAATGTTTAGAGGGTGGGTAATTTGGGGTCCACTCATTGATGTCTCATCCTTCAGCACTCAGCTTTATGTGGGGTCTTACACTGGTCCAGGCTTTTCCTCCCCTCTTGTTTTTGTTCCATATATTTTAAAATACAGGCTCAAGGCAAGAAAGCTTTGTCTGATATTATTAAGGTTGTGCCTGTCTCTAGAGACAGCTTATACCTGTTGTATTTATTTCTTACTTCTGGACCAAAATTGTTTTCTTTGACTGATAGTTCAATTGTGCTATAAAGATTTTTTTTTTAAAGTACATTATAGTCAACACATTTTAGAGTTCTGCACAACTGTGTTCTGAACCTTTATTATATGATGCTAAATGGAAATTCCTCAATGATAATGGCATAAGATTTGAGTGAAGACTCACAAAGATACAAAGGGTATCTATTCGTTAATAGTACTTTGAGTCACAGAGTATCATAGTAATGAGCCCAGAAAGCACATGTGCAAATTCTCTATTGTCCTTGTTTTAGTTAGATTTTCCTTATTTGATATGTATAGAGAGTTTTTGTTTGTATATTGGGTGGAATACAAATATATTTATATTTCTCCACTTTTACAAAAGTACTTGTATGTGTGAGTAATGTAGAGTATGCCTGTGATTGAATTATACTTTGATTGGTTTAAAATAAGCTATATATAGAATCTATCTATACCTATATCTATTTCTACATCTATATCTATCTATAAATCTACATTTATATCTAAATAAACCCCTATGTTTATCTCTAGCTGCATTTGTATCAATATGTGTACTTATATCTATAACATCTCTGTCTATATCATCTCTATCTCTATCGTCTACCTCTCTACAAAACTGAGAGATTATTTATTATTTAGAGCACATATTAGCTTTAAATCATGAGACACTTCTAAAGTTTTCTCATAGCTCTTTGTACAACTCCACGTGTAGCTGCTTGCTATTCTGCTTGACATGACTTTGGTATTGAGATTAACATACCTTGCCTACACTTGGCCACTGTCTTCTGAGGTCATTTTTGATCAATGTTTCTCAAGTGGTGGTGATTTCCTGAGCTTTCCTACCTTACGTTTCCTTATCGTGAATTGACACTTGACTATGTAATTTATGTTCTAAATTCCATTATTGGTGAGTCAACTCAATGAGGGCTAAGTTTTTCCTGAAAGAATGACTGGGAGAACGAAGGTACTCAACAGGCAATTTCTTCATGAATTAATTAATGAATGCGACCACATTTTATTTCTTTGAAGACACATGACTCTATATGTAAGTCTATCTTGTGATATGTTAGTTCATAATCAGGTGCCCATGCATGATGTAAAGTTCTTTATTGGAAACCATAAGTTAAAATGTATTTCTACAGCCCCAGTTTTTCATTGGAGCCTTTTGTAATTATATTTTCTATTTCATTTTGATATTCAACACACAGTATAAGGGTGTCTGCTCTTCACATTGCATATGTATTATTACTTTTTCTTCGTCACTAGACAATGCAAACTACTTGAGGATTCGGTGCATCCTTTGTGTCACTCTCAAGTAAGGTGGAAAGTGATGCAAATGCTGCTATTTTGATGTGGTAGAGAGAAGACTGGCTGGTGCAGACTATCAAGCCAGTTTGTCCTGCTGTACCATTAGCTGCACATTGTCATCTTAAAGACAAAATCAGAATGATAGACCATCATAAAGGGTGGCAGTTTATTGGGTCATACAGTTCAAGGACTTTGTTATGAGTCATGCAGAGTTTGAAACATGAACTGCCATCAAGATCTCCAGAGTAGAAGAATACACTCAGGTCAGAATATCGTATCTTTGAAACATGGTGGAAAGTACATTGACTTCCATGTGTAACAGGATTGAGTCCTGTATTGAGCAGTTAGGCATGCTTCCAAGGATCTAGTCAATAGATTCTTTGATTTCAAAGAAACTGAAGAGTGCCACTATGTCTCTGCAAGCTCTTATTCCACAGGTGATGTCTGTCCTTTCTCTGTCCTATGATACAGATTCTAAGGACTACTCACCCAGGCTCCTTCACCAGTGTGACTCTAGTTATGTTTGGCACCAGACGGAAATCATGAGGCTATTGGAGATTGTGACAGGAGTCTTCCTTTGGTGTTGCCTCCCTGAATCAGTGATCAATTCTTCTTATCCTGCATCTCACCCAGAGTCTATCCCTGCAAGCATAATGCTTGGTGTTCATTGATTGTCACCAACATTATTTTCTTTTCCTGCGTCTTTAATCTCCTAACCACTATGAAGAGCTGTCTTTGTATCTGTCTCCTTTATTAAATTATTGCTTTTGAAATATCTGGGTCAGTTATATTTTCTTGTAGGACCTTTTACAGAAAGTTAAGTAGTTTCAGGTAAAGGAATCTAGAACCCAATGGAATAGGAAATGGAACATTCTCAGGGATGAGATGCTGGTAGATTAAAATTCCTGATGCTTGCTTTAATATGGAGTTGAAATCTCTCTTCCAGGGTCATTAGCAGGATTAGGTGGTATTAGTAGACTTGTTGGCATTTGTGATCCTTATTATTATTTGAGCATGTGACCTGTGAAGCCCTCTCCCATCATTGCACTGCAATCTTTCTATTTTTTATTAATTTATGTTTTTACACTCAATATTTTATTCCCCATCCCAATCCACCCTCCAGCTGTTTCACATCCCATACTTCCTCCACCCACCTGTCTCCATGTGGATGTCCCCATCTCCTACCCCACCTGACCTCTAAACTCCCTGGGCCCTCTAGTCTCTTGAGGGTTAGTTGCATAATCTCTAAATGAACACAGACCCAGCAGTCCTCTGATGTATGTGGGTTGGGGGCCTCACATCAGTTGGTGTATGCTGCCTGTTTGGTGGTCCAGTGCTTGAGAGATCTTGGGGATCCAGATTAATTGAGACTGCTGATCCTCCTACAGGATCGCCCTTCTCATCAGCTTCTTTCAGCCTTCTCTGATTCAACAACATGGGTCAGCTGCTTCTGTCCATTGGTTGGGTGCAAATATCTGCATCTGATTCTTTCAACTGCTTGTTGGGAAGACAGTCATGCTAGGTAAGTTTCCTGAGCGTTCCATAGCCTCAATGATTATAGTGTCAGGCCTTGGGACCTCCCCTTGAGCTGGATCTCACTTTGGACCTGTTGCTGGACCTTCTTTTTCTCAGGATGCTCCGTATTCCATCCCTGTAATTCTTTCAGACAGGAACAATTATGGTCAGAGTTGTGACTGTGGGATGGCAACCCCATCCTCACTTGGTGTCCTGTCTTCCTGCTGGAGGTGGGCTCTATAAGTTCCTTCTCCCCACTGTTGGACATTTCATCTAAGGTCCCTCCCTTTGAATCCTGACAGTCTCTCACCTCTCAGGTCTCTGGTGCTTTCTGGAGGATCCCTGAACCTCCTATCTCCCTAGGTTGCCTGTTTCCATTCTTTCTGTTGGCCCTCAGAGCTCCAGTCCATTTCCCTCACCCAATACCAGATCAGATTTCCCTCTCCCCACCAATACCCCTCCTGCCCACTTTCCCTTCCACATCCCTCCCTTTCTCCCCACTTAGGATAGCTTTCTTCTCTCTCCCAAGTGGGACTGAGGTGTCCTCACTTGGGCATTTCACCTTGTTGACATTTTTGAGTTCTGTGGACTGTATCTTGGGTATTCTGTACCTTTTTTTGTGGCTAATATTCATTTATTCGTGAGTACATACAATGCATGTACTTTTGGGCCCGAGTTACCTCACTCAGAATGAAATTTTCTTGTTCCATCCATTTGCCTGCAAAACTCAGAATGTCCTCGTCTTTAATAGCTGAGTGGTATTCCATTGTGTAAATGAACCACATTTTCTGTATCCATTCTTCTGTCATGGGACATCTTGGCTATTTCCAGCTTCTGGCTATCACAAATAAGGCCACTATGAACACAGTGGAATACCTGTGCTCTGCTACCCAAGCTTAGTGTCCACTGTCGATGAGTAAATAGCAGGAACAGGTAATAGTTTTCAGTTTCAAAACCTTGTACATTATGCAAGAATATAATCATCAATTTCATAAGCTACAAATGACCACATTATAAAGGAAAGAATTCAGAGGTAGAGATGTTAAAGGTTTCATTAAATATAATATAGGTAGTGCTTAGCAGGTGCAGGACACACAGGCTCTGCCATGTAAAAGACATGGAGAACAGAAAGAGTGTAAGGTTGAAGATGGATCCATCTCAGACTTGAGAAAGAGGAGGAAGGGGTTCATACATAGTTAAACAAGAAATTTGCGATGAAGGAGGAGGTGGAGGAGCATGAGGAGGGAGAGATGGAAGTGAAGGAGGTGGTTGAGGTGGTGAAGGAGGAGCTAGAGGAGGAGGAAGAAAAGGAGGAGAAACGTTTTCATAATAGCAAATGAGATGTGACAGATGATGAAGCAGAGGAGAAGGGCTATATCATTTAGGACCAGAAGTCTTAATGTTTATGTCTGTGTAGCATAGTTATTACATTTTTTTCTTAATGCACAACAGCTACCCATACAAAGGATAATCTGTAACCTTTTAATAGGAAAACTGTAGTTTTTTTTCACTTTTGTCTTGACTTTCCAGTTAAAATTACCAGTCTACTAATGGTCATGATGTACACAGAGAAAAAAAGATTCATTTCCCATCCCTATTAAGAAACAGTCTAACAATGTATTTAGAATTTTCTATTTCAAGTTAACTACTTTAGCCAATAATTACAATGTTGCTGCTTCCACACAGGTGCATTTTGTTCATAATATTTTAAAGTTATTTATGAATTAAATAGCATGACAGTCAGCTGTGATATGCAATGACTATTTTTAAATAACAAGTTGATTTAAAGAGTAATTCATCAATACTTGGATTGAGGGCAATTAAAATTTTTGCTATGAGTATTTAGGGATTTTTTTCATGAATAGGTTATAAAGTAACATCAGTATAATATGATACTCAACAGTGACTATTTTGAGAATAACTGAGTTAATGAAGACTCTGCGTAGCTATGAAGTTCTTTGATGTAGTGATTGAACATGGCAAATTCAGACTTGATTTTTTAATATCAAAAGAAACACTAGGCTCCATATTCTGATAATCAGATCTTTAAAGAAATATGCTTTATTACTCCAGCTATACACTGTGATGATCACTCCTTAGTTCAAGACTTAGTGCTCCATTCAGTTTAATATTGCCTCAGTGTGACTAGGATGCTAGCAAGACCTTATCCTTCACTTCAAGATTTTTTAAATTACATGACTGCAGCTCTCAGTGCAGTTGCTTTTGGTCTCCATAGCAATATACTTGGTGTCAATATGTGTTTGAGCGTATCCAGGACACAGGAAAACAAAAAGAAATTCCTAGCTATGATAGTAAATAAAACAAATGCAAAGTGGATGTTCAAGCATGATTATGTATTTATTATTAGGTGTCTATAATGTAACAGAGAAGAAATCTGTTGATGACAGCCTTTAAGACCTCTGCCGATGTCTGGACGTAGGTTAGAAGCCCAGAATAAGAAAGTAAATGTATGATTTCTGAGTTGACTACTGTAGAGTGGAGTTGTACTGCTGTTGGAATAAGAAAGGCTCTAGTCGTATTTGTGAGACATGATGAGTTTGCAGACTCTATGTTGTGACTGAATGTCTGAAAGACAAAGGTAGAGGAGTTATGTCTCAGGCTAAGGTAGGCTAGAAAAATATTGGGAGATCATGGAATTTCCATATGGAATTTGACAAGGGAAAACTCCCTATTAGGGTGTGGGATTGTAAGGAGGTAGGAGGCAAACGGACTTCGAGCAATAGTCTTTGCTGGCACATTTAGAAACAACTTTAACCACAGAGACCCCCCTCCCCATTTTTAAACTTCCTTCAAAAGGTTTTATTCAGCGTTGATTTCTGTGCAGTAAAACATACACATTGTTTTAATACAGTTGACCCATGAGATTATCATCCCAAATAAGACATAAAATATTATTTCTGTCCTTCAGGAGTATCTACAAGTACTCTTTCCAGTCAATATCTACCTCTACCTATAGGTAAACACTTGAAAATGATTTATTGCTCATGTCGTTCCTATTGGGTTCTGAGAACCTCTTACTTCCCAGGCATCTGGGACTTTCTAGTGGCTGCCATCGCCCACTGCTACATACCTCCGTTCAATTTCTTGACCCTCTGCACTTCTCTCCTATCTCTTCCCATACCTGATCCTACCCCCTTTTTCCCCTCTTCTTCCTCTATCCCTCCCAGGTCCCTCCCACCCTGTACCTCTCATGATTATTTTGTTTCCCCTTCTAAGTAAGACTGAAGCATCCACACTTTGGTCTTTCTTCTTAAACTTCATATGGCCTGAGAGTTGTACCATGGCTATTCTGAGCTTTTGGTCTAAAATCCACTTATCAGTGAGTACATACCATGTGTGTCCTTTTATGTTACCTTAGTCAGGATGATATTTTCTAGTTCTATCCATTTGCCTGAAAATTTCATGAAGTCATTGTTTTTAATAGCTGAGTAGTGTAAATGTACCACATTTTCATCCATTTTTCTGTTGAAGGGCATCTGGGTTGTTTCTAGATTCTGGCTATTAAAAATAAGACTGCTATGAATATAGTGGATCATATGTCCTTATTATATGTTGAATTATCTTTTGGGTATATGCCCAGGAATGGTATTGCTGTGTCCTCAGGTAGTACTATTTCCAATTTTCTGAGGAACTGTCAGACTTATTTCCAGAGTGGTTGTACCAGCTTGCAAGCCCACCAGCAATAGAGGAGTGTTCCCCTTTCTCCATCTCCATATCCTCATCAGCATCTGCTGTCATCTAAGTTTTTGATCTTAGCCATTCTGACTGGTGAGGTGGAATCTCGGGGTCATTTTGATTTGCATTTCCCTGATGACTAAGGATGTTGAACATTTCTTTATGTGCTCCTTGGCCATTCAAAATTCCTTAGCTGAGAATTCTTTGTTTGTTTAGCTCTGTACCCTATTTTTAATACAGTTATTTGATTCTCTGGAATCTAACTATTTGAGTCCTTTATATATTTTGGATGTTAGCCTTCTATCAAATGTAGGGTTGGTAAAGATCTTTTCCCAATCTGTGGGTTGCCGTTCTGTTGTATTAATAGTGTTCTTTGCCTTACAGAAGCTTTGCAATGTTATGATATCTCATTTGTCAGTAGTTGATCTTAGAGTCTGAGCCATTAGTGTTCTGTTCAGGAAATTTTCTTCTGGGCCCATGTGTCAGAGACTCTTTCCCACTTTCTCTTCTATTAGATTCAGTGTATCTGGTTTTATATGGAGGTCCTTGATCCACTTGGACTTGAGCTTTTGGATCAATTTGCATTCTTCTACATGCTGACTGCCATTTGAGCCAGCACCATTTGCTGAATATGCTGTCCAATGGATAGTTTTTCCACTGGATGGTTTTGGCTTCTGTGTCATAGGACAGGTGACCATAGGTGTGTGGGTTTATTTCTGGCTCTTCAATTCTATTCCACTGACCTAACATTAGCCAAAATTCCCAACAAAGGGGAGAAAAAGCTTGTAGAGACCATCTCCAGTAGATAGACATGGTCCCCAGTTGAAGGATGGGTCCACCCACCCATCTCTAAATTTTTTACCCAGAATTGTTCTTATCTAAAGGAAAGGCAGAGACAAAAATGGAGCAAAGATTGAAGGAAAGGTCATCCAGAGACTGCCTCATGTAGGAATTCATGGTACCTGTAGACACCAAACCCCAACACTATTTCTGATGCCAAGAAGTTCTTGCAGACAAGATCCTGGTATAGCGGTCTCCTGAGAGACTCTGCTACCAGTACAGATCCATAGGACTCAGTCTGGGGATCCTAATAGAAAAGTTAGGGGAAGAACTGAAGGAGCTGAAGGGGATTGCAATCCTGTAGGAAGAATAACAATATCAATTAACTAGACCCCCCCCCCAGAGCTCTGAGTGCTTAAACCACCAACCAAAGAGTACACATGGAGGGACCTATGGTTCTAGTTACACACGTAGCAGAAAATTGCTTTATCTGGAATCAATGGGAGGGGAGGCTCTTGGTCCTGTGGAGGGTTGATACTCCAGCATAAGGGGACACTAGAGCAGTGAGGCAGAAATGGGGTATGGCTGGCAGAGTACCCTCATAGAGGCAATGGAGAGAGGGATGGGGTGGGGGGTCTAGGAGGTTTGCAGAGGGGAAACGAAGAACGGGGGCATTTGAAATGTAAATAAATAAAATAACCAATAAAAATTTATTGCCATAGATAAATTTTACCTCATTTGTAATTGATAAAGTAAACAGCAAGTGTTTGGTCTTTGGGGGTGGGCTTTTTATTTTCAGGACCATTTTGAGAGTCATCTATGCTGCTAAGTGTATGAACAGTTTGTCTCCCTTTACTTCTCAGTAGTATTTCACTGCACGAATGTAGCAAATTTAATTTATTCTTTCATTGGGTGGCATTTAGGTTGTTTACCGACGGAGCCTAATATTAATAAGGTTCTGAGAATGACTCATATACTACTATCAATATGGCACCATGATTTTGTTTGGCTAATGAAATAGTCTGACTGAAACTGTGGGTCCATAGTGAGTTCATAGCAACAGCGTATCCTGACAGGTTCACCATATAAAGACAACTCTAAACACTCTTCCAAGATGACTGCCATTTTGTACTCTCAACACCATTTTCCAGGCCCTTTGGATGCTGGACTCTCTCATCAGCACCAGGGCATATCATTCATCTTCATCTCTGCCCCAGGTGTCTTTTTGTTTTTCATATTCACCTTCCCAATGACTGATGATAGTAGTTTTGTGTTTGTTGACTATTTTTGCCACTTTTATAACTTCCTTAGTGACTGTGTGTTCAAATCTTCCCTCAACACTTATAGACTTGGCTGCTATGCTTTAGAGAAGAGCCCTTTACTTTACAAAAGCTTTCCTTAGTATGTGTGTAGTTACTGTACCTGTACTGGCTAGTTTTGTGTGTCAACTTGACACAGGCTGGAGTTATCACAGAGAAGTGAACTTCAGTTGGGGAAGTGCCTCCATGAGATCCAGCTGTGGGGCATTTTCTCAATTAGTGATCAAAGGGGGTAGGGCCCCTTGTGGGTGGTGCCATCCCTGGGCTGGAAGTCTTGAGTCCTATAAGAGAGCATGCTGAGCAAGCCAGGAGGAGCAAACCAGCAAGGAACATCTCTCCATGGCCTCTGCATCAGCTCCTGCTTCCTGACCTGCTTGAGTTCTAGTCCTCACTTCCTCTGGTGATCAACAGCCATGTGGAAGTAAGCTAAATAAACCCTTTCCTCCCCAACTTGCTTCTTTGTCATGATGTTTGTACAGGAATAGAAACCCTGACTAAGACAAATTGGTACCAGCATAGTGGGGTATTCCTGTGACAACCTAACCATGTTTTGGGGAAGATTGTGGAAGGACTTTGGAACTTTTTTTTTGAGCTAGAAGAGCCATTGGTTGTTAAGAGCTCTATGGGATGTTGTGTAGGAGCTTGGAAGATCATGCTGAGAACAGTGCAGAAGATGGAGGCCTGGCTTGTGAAATTTCAGAGGGAAGATTAAAGACTCTATCAGGGCCGTTGTTATTTTGATTGTGAAGATTCTGGGTTCTGGTTAGCTGGGGCTGAAGTATCAGCTGTGATTAACAAGATACCAGAACTACTAAAATGAAAAGTGCATTACTAGGACTATTGATGCTGGTTAGCTGGAGCTAAGAAATTAGCGGTGATTAAGAAGAGACCAGCATCACTGAGGTGACATCTTCTGGGAAGTGTTTTTTGAGAGCAAAGAGGTTGTGTTTCAGAGAGAGCCAAGGTTGTACCTTGTGCTGCAGCAGGACTTGGTAATGTGTAAGAGTCACCCACGTGGTACTGGTTTTGACAGCACGAAGGAGTCATGAGGAGCAGCTGAGGCTCAGCACAGTGAGAGGCCATGGAAGGCCATTGGTGTAGGTGCAGCCTCAGTTTGCAATTGATGGCCCAGGACTGAAGGTGTCATGCAAAGGAGTTGAGGCTTGGCACCATAAAGGCAGTCTATGAGAGGCAATTGGTAAAGCCTGGTTACAGCATTGTTTTGGGAATGCCAGTACCATGCAATGACCACCAAGGACAGCAACAGCAGTGGAGTATAGGCATCTGGAGCCCAGAAGACAAGATGTGTGTTACAAAGGGCAGAGCTGGAGAAGTGACCAAAGCCCTTAGAGGAGCTCCGAAGATCATGAGTTGGATCCCAGACACTGGTTTTGCTTTTGATTGTGACTGTGCCCTGATATTTTTCCCTCTTGAAGGAAGAATGTATTTTAGTGGAGCCCACAGTTAAGAGACTTTGAATATTAAAAGATATTGGACATTTTAAATTGATTGAATTTTTAATATGTAAAGACTGTGGGACTTTAGATCTTGGGGATGAATAAGAACATAAGGGTTGAGGCTTAATAGTGATGTGTTTGTGTGTCAAGTTGACAAGGGGTCAATTGTACTGGCTAGTTTTGTGTGTCAACTTGACACAGGCTGGAGTTATCACAGAGAAGTGAACTTCAGTTGGGGAAATGCCTCCATGAGATCCAGCTGTGGGGCATTTTCTCAATTAGTGATCAAAGGGGTGGTACCATCTCTGGGCTGGAAGTCTTGAGTCCTATAAGAGAGCAGGCTGAGCAAGCCAGGAGGAGCAAACCAGCAAGGAACATCTCTCTATGGCCTCTGCATCAGCTCCTGCTTCCTGACCTGCTTGAGTTCTAGTCCTGACTTCCTCTGGTGATCAACAGCCATGTGGAAGTAAGCTGAATAAATCCTTTCCTCCCCAACTTGCTTCTTGGTCATGATGTTTGTGCAGGAATAGAAACCCTGACTAAGACAGTACCTGAGTCAAAATGTGGTCCATTGACCCTCTTTGCAGCATTTTTTTAATGAACAAGGATGTTAATTTTGAGAAACTCCAACTTGTCAGTTTTACAGTTATTGGTGGTGGTTTCTGTATGCTGGCTAATAAATATTAGATAGTCCATGCTTACAAAAACAGAATGATGTATATTTTAGAGCATCCCTAATAGGAGAGCTTTCCATTCACCCAGTCCAATATTCAGACTTAGTTCTGTTAGTTACTAAGAACTTGAAACCTAGTTACCGTTGTTGATAAATTAACTCTATACTCACAAGGTTGGGTTTGATATTTACATTTGTATCAAATATACATATCAAATAATTACTTTTATATTAATTATTTGCATTGCTCGGGACACTTGTTTCTCCTTCTCCTTTGTTTATCTATGTAATTAGCACCATTGAACTATGTATGCTAAAACAATTGAGCATTTGTATATTTGCCCATTTCTGGAATCTCTGTTTAGTTACACAAATTTATCTCTCTCTCTAGTCAAATACAACATTGGATTGATTACTTTAGTTTTATATTTGTTTCTTAGAATTTGGTCACCAAATCACATCAGTTAAATTTCTTTTACAAGATTATTTTCAATTTTCCAGTATTTTGAATTTTTATATAAATTTTATAAATGACTTGCCAATGTACATAAAAGCCTTCTGGAGATTTGATTAAGAAGGTTTGTATTAGTGTATTCTTTTGACTGGAAAGGGGGACAACACTTGGAATATAAATAAATAAAACAATTTAACAAATTTCAAAGTTTCCAGCCATCCCCCAAAATAAAAATGATTGCTAAGAGTGTCTGCTTTATAGAATTTATTTTAAGTACTAAATTCACTGTTTTGTGAACAATAAGAAATGATCATCTATATTAATATAAAAGTTTATCATAGGACAAATATTTATTGAGAATTATTATTTCAGGTTTCTTTTTATTTAATTACTGCAATCTATCAATGCTATAGTCAACTGATACATAGGAAGTTAAAATGGTCAGGGTCATCACAGGGCTAGGGTTTCTGTCTCATTAAACTATGCAGTAGAGTCTCTCATTTCTTTGTTCCACCAAAGTAATAAATTCCTTGAAAATGTCTTTTTCACCATATGTGAATTGTTTGTTCTTTGTATGATTTTGATCATTATAACTAGTTTTATTTTATTTACTTTTCAAGAGGAAGAAAGGACTGGACTTAGTGGCGTTTTTGTTAACTTTGTTGCAAATCATTTTATGTATTACTTGACAAATAATATAGCTAAATTTTCCTTGGATGTAGTTTTAACTGCTAATAGGATCCACCTTGTTTATAGCAATAGTGGTTAACTCAAGCTATATGTGGTTAAACACTACTGCTACTATATAGTCTTAAGGTGAGCCTGCCACTGAGTTGGACTAGAGCTCTGCTTTGCCAAGTGAAGCCCAAGGTACGGAGACAGGAGACTTTTCCCATCCTTTCTTACATACACTCACAGATTGTGCCTCCTTCCTGCCTGTCTTCCCCTCATCTTCATTTTTTATCTCATTCCTTGTACCTATATGCCTTTGTCACATTATCTTGGCTGTTTTTAAGTGTTATCCATGCTTGTAGTAGGTACATAATGTTACAACTACCTTTATTCCTGCTTCTAAATAAGTGAATAGACTCAAAACCAAGAGGTTTTGCATTTTTGTATTTATTTACTTACTCATTTGTATAAATAATATATAGTATATAATATATTATATATAATGAATAATCTGATGTACAATATATAATATGCATATAACATATAGCATAGACTATATAGTATATAACATATAATGTATAATCTAGTATATATTCTTTTCTTTAAGGTAATTTTATTTTATTTGAGAAACTGGCAAATTGTATGTATTTATTATGTCCGTCATTATATTGCAAAGTATCTATTACATTAACACTTTTAAAAATAAATTAGCTTATTACATCCTGACAGCAATTTCCTCTCCCTCCTCGCCTCCCAGTGGCCTATCCCCCATCCACTTCTTCCTTTCCCTTTAAAAAAGGGCAGGCCTCCCAGGGAAATCAACCAAATATTGCATATCAAATTGCAATAAAACTAGGTAAAACCTACCTAAAACTAGGTACCTTAAACTAGGTACTTCATCTCATATTAAGCTTGGATGAAGTAACCTAGAAGGAGGAAAAGGTCCAAAAGCTCACAAAAGTAAGCTCCTGTTCCCACTGTTAGGACTTCCACATGAAGACCAAGCTACTCAACAATAACAGATATGCAAAGGGCATAGGTTAGACCAATTTAGGCCCCTGTATTAGTCAGGCACTGTCAGAGACTCTCAGGAGACAGCTACATCAGGCTCCTGTCAGCCAACACTTGCTGGCATCCACAATTGTGTCTGGGTTTGGAGATTGAATATGGGAAGGATTTCCAGGTGGAGCAGTCTCTGGATTGTCCTTCTTTCAGTCTCTGCTCCATAGATTTTTCTCTGCAACTCCTTCGATTGGTATTTTGTTCCCCTGTCTAAGAAGGAATGAAGTATCCAAACTTTGGTCTTTCTTCTTCTTGAGTTTCTTGTGGTTGTGGATTGTATATTGGGTATTCTGAGCTTCTAGGCTAATATCCACTTATCAATGTGTGCATACCATCCGTGTTCTTTTATGACTGGGTTACCTCACTCAGGATGATACGTTCCAGATCCATCCATTTCCCTAAGAATTTCATAAATTCATTGTTTTTAATAGCTGAGTAGTACTCCATTGTGTAGATGTACCACATTTTCTGTATTCATTCTTCTGTTGGGGGACATCTGGGTTGTTTCCAGTTTCTTGCTATTGTAAATAAGGCTGCTAGGAACATAGCAGGGCATGTGTCCTTATTACATGTTGGAGCGTCTTCTGGGTATATGCCCAGGAGTGGTATAGCTGGGTCCTCTGATAGTACTATTTCTAATTTCCTGAGGAACCACCAAACTGATTTCCAGAGTGGTTGTACCAGCTTGCGATCCCACCAGCAATGAAGGAGCGTTTCTCTTTCTCTACAACCTCTCAGCATCTGCTGTCACCTGAGTTTTTGATCTTTGCCATTCTGACTGGTGTGAGGTGGAATCTCAGGATTGTTTTGATTTGCGTTTCCCTGATGACTAAGGAGGATTTCTTTAGGTGCTTCTCAGCCATTTGGTATTCATCAGAGAATTCATTGTTTCCCTGTTTACCCCATTTTTTAGTAGGGTTATTTGATTCTCTGGAGTCTAACTTCCTGAGTTCTTTGTATATTGGATATTAGCCCTCTATCAGATAAAGGATTGGTAAAGATATTTTCCCAATTTGTTGGTTGCTGTTTTGTCCTATTGACAGTGTCCTTTGCCTTACACAAGCTTTGTAATTTTATGAGGTCTCATTTGTCGATTCTTGACCTTAGAGCATAAGCTATTGATGTTCTGTTCAGGAAATTTTCTCCTGTGCCCATGTGCTCGAGGCTCTTCCCCACTTTCTTTTCTATTAGTTTCAGTGTATCTGGTTTTAGGTGGAGGTCCTTGATCCATTGGACTTGAGCTTTGTACAGGAGATAGGAATGAATCTATTTGCATTGTTTTATATGCTAACCTCCAGTTGAGCCAGCCCCATTTGTTGAAATGCTGTCTTTTGCCGGGTTTGGTGGCACATGCCTTTAATCCCAGCACTTGGGAGACAGAGGCAGGCGGATTTCTGAGTCCGAGGCCAGCCTGGTCTATGGAGTGAGTATCAGGACAGCTGGGGCTACACAGAGAAACCCTGTCTTGAAAAACCAGAAAAAAAAAACCAAAAAACAAAAAAAACCAAAGCTATCTTTTTTCCACTATATGGTTTTAGCTCCTTTGTCAAAGATCAAGTGACCATAGGTATGTGGGTTCATTTCTGGGTCTTCAATTCTATTCCATTGATCCACCTGCCTTTCACTGTACCAGTACCATTCAGTTTTTATCACAATTGCTCTGTAGTACAGCTTAAGGTCAGGGATGGTGATTCTACCAGAGGTTCTTCTATTGTTAAGAATAGTTTTGGCTATCTTGGGTTTTTTGTTATTCTAGATGAATTTGCAAATTGCTCTTTCCAAGTCTGTGAAGAATTGAGTTGGAATTTTGATAGGGATTTCATTGAATCTTTAGATTGCTTTTGTCAAGATGGCCATTTATACTATATTAATCCTACTAATCCATGAGAGATCATTCCATCGTCTGATATCTTCTTTGATTTCCTTCTTCAGAGACTTGAAGTTCTTGTCATAGAGATAGACTCATTCCTGGTACTGCTTGGTGACTTACCTACCTCAAAACTCACAGCCTGGGCTGGAGAGATGGCTCAGCAGATAAGAGCACCGACTGCTCTTCTGAAGGTCATGAGTTCAAATCTCAGCAACCACATGGTGGCTTACAACCACTGAAGACAGCTACAGTGTACTTGTGTATAATAATAAATAAATCTTTTTTTTTTTTTTAAACTCACAGCCAAGGAACCTAGAAGGCTTGGTTCTGTTTCTTGCTCTGACAGATTCTTCTGTGTTCTAGGAGAACCATAAGAAAAATGGCAGGTCATCTAAAGTAACCATCCAAGCATGTTTCCTTTAGCAAGAAGATTCCAACAGGTCCTCATCATGAAATTTTGCCATTTTCCTGTCTCCCTCCATGCCCACTTTACCATTTTCCTGTCTCCCCTCCCCATGTCCATCTTTACCTGCTATGTTCTCTCACTAGCTTATATACTCGATGGTTTTTAAATGATTAGTTTTGACTTCTTAGGGTAGAGTAGATACAATTGTCCAGCAACATATCTTCTTCACAAATGATCTGCATTTTAGACATCTGTCAGCACGAGGTCCTACACACTGATTTGTTTTTTGATAACTCGGTAGGTCCTAACTCCTCTTCATTGCTTCTGAATATGTAGGAGACAGCCTGTTGGCTACAAAAGAACGAATATACACAGAATATGCTCCAAGGAATATGTAAAAAGTACACATGCTCCACTATGTTCATAGCAGCCTTATTTATAAATATCCAGAACCTGGAAACAATCCAGATGTCCATCAACAGAGGGATAGATACAGAGAATGTGATACATTTACACAACTGAGTACTACTCACCTATTAAAAATAATGTATTTATGAAATTCTTGGGCAAACGGATATATCTGGAGGATATCGTCCTGAGTGAGGTAACCTAATCACAAAAGAACACACATGGTATGCACTCACTGATAAGTGGATATTAGCCCAGAAGCTTAGAATACCCAAGATACAATCCACAAATGACAAGAAACTCAAGAAGAAGGAAGACCAAAGTGGATACTTTGATCCTTCTTAGAAGGGAGGACAAAGCTGGGCGGTGATGGCACACGCCTTTAATCCCAGCACTTGGGAGGCAGAGGCAGGTGGATTTCTGAGTTCGAAGTCAGCCTGGTCTACAGAGTAAGTACCAGGACAGCCAGAGCTACACAGAAAAACCTTGTCTTGAAAAACCAAAACCCAAACAAACAAACAAAAAAATAAAAAAGAAGGGGGTTCAAAATACCCATGGAAGGAGTTGCAGAGACAAAGTGTAGAGTAGACACTGAAGGAAGACTGCCCCTGGGAATCCTTCCCATATACAATCACTGAATCCAGACACTATAGTGGATTCCAGCAAGTGCTGGCTGACAGGAGCCTGATGTAGTCTCCTGAGAGGCACTGACGGTACCCGACTAATACAGAAGTAGAGGCTCACAGCTATCCATTAAACTGAGTACAGGGTCCCCAATGAAGGAGCTAGGGAAGGACCCAAGGAGCTGATGGGTTTGCAGCCCCTTTGGAGGAACAACAATGTGAACTAACTAGTATCCTCAGATCTCCCAGGGACTAAACCACCAACCAAAGAGCACACATGGTGGGACTCATGGCCCCAGCAGCATATGTATAGCAGAGGATGGCCTAGTCGGTCATCAATGGGAGGAGAGGCCCTTGGTCCTGTGAAGGGTCTATGTCCCAGTGTAGGGGAATGCCAGGGCCAGGATGCAGGAGAGAGTGGGTTGGTGAGCAGGGGAAAAGGGAAGGGAAATGTTTGTTTTTTTTTTTTTTTCCGGAGGGGAAACTGGGAGAGGAGATACCATTTGAAATGTAAATAAAGAAAATATCTAATAAAAAATGTTGGATAATTGAAAAATTAAAAATTAAAAATTTAAAAGACTGAAAAAAAAAATAGAACATGAGAAATGTTGGGAGTTTGTGATATCTGTGGTACCAAACTTTCAGAGTTAAAGAAAGGAAATATGTAAGACAGTGAGTGTAATGAAATAAAGCAGGCCAGATGTCTCATTTCATCTTGCACATTCTCAATCGTCCTCCCCCCATCCTTTGTCTTTTTATAGAATTTAAGCTGGCATTCACATCGTACTTTCCCAGTTGGATTTCCTACAGTTCCCCTGCCGTTCCCTTGGCATCTCATTACAATTTGGTTTCTATTAGCATGCAACTTCAATTTGTAAGCGCCTGCCGGCTTCCAAATTGTCAAATTCAAGAAAAATTTGACGTTCTGCTTTGATATAATATCCTTCCCTTTCTGATTACCTGGACTCCTCCCTTGTTTTTCTCTTGATCTGTTTTCTTTTCTGTTTGTTTTTGCTTTCCTTATGTATACGGGAGACTCCTCCGGTGGCCTACGTATCTTCCCTTGGTGACCTAAGCACCAAATTCATTTCCTTACAGGAAAGTTTATAAAAATTGAAATATTTATTGAGCTATGTTCTTTATCAAATGCAGCATTCCTTACTCATCCAGCCTATATCTATAACCTGATACAAATTCCTCTGAAAGCTTCAGGTAAGTGATGCTCTGGTTAGATTTTAGGTAGCTTAGGGGCAGGAGTCGCATCCCTGTTAAACCAATACTCATCCTAGGAGGGACCAAAGCATTTGAAAATGTTTTGATGCTTCTTGGTTTTTACCTCCTTAGATTGAATGCAGTGGAGTATTTCACCCGCGGCCTTTGGCCTAGCAAGCATGAGTGGGCTTCCTGGGAAGAGCCCCTGAAATGAAAAGATTTATGTTGCATGACTCAGCTACCTAGCATTTTGCTTCAGATTTTTCTGGCCTCTACAGTATTTCAGAGAAATGACCTACATTCTGAATCACTTTATAATTCAAGAAGGAAATTCAAATGTGCAGTATGAGGGGAGCTCATCTCCGTTCAGGCAAACATCAGTTTCCGGAAGCCTGAGATAATAAAAAAAATGAAGGATCGTAGAAGCAAGAACTGCTGACAGCAACAGTTGAAAAGTAGGACAGTTTGGACAAAGTTATTTGGAAGGAAAGGACATTCACGTACTAGAATTGTCTATCTTTCCACTAGCTTCTCATCTGGAAGGGTACTTTTCCTGAGCCCGAACCCGTTCTGCTCTCCAAACCATGCCGGACCACCCCCTACCTTATTCTATTTCAGATTAATGGCCTCAGTTTTCTTTGTCTAATATATACGAGTATTTGGAGATGGGGAAAGACAGTGAAAAGTGGCATTTCCAAATAAGGAGCTAGTGAAAAGGGTAGCAATGGTAAGTGTAACATTGTAACCCTAAGGGTGCAGTGGGGGCATGCGTACCTTGGCAGTAGCCAATCGTTCTCTAACTGTTTTTAAGACACGTCCAACAATCGAGAAATCATGCCTGGCACTAGAGATCATACTTTTGAATCTCACGACCGCAGAAAGCTGCTGCTGGGCTAGTCCCTTGTCTGGAGTTGTTCTGTCGTTTTTCAGTGTAGTCACAATTCAGAAACTTGTTCTTTGAAGACAGTGAACATATTCACTCCCTCGTGTGCTCTATTAGTTACTTCTGCACTGATATGACCAAATACTGGAGAGGAACAATTTGAAAAAAAAAAGCGTTTAAGTTACAGCTTTCGAGGACTCAGTCCACAGTCCTGTGGTTCTGAGTGTGAGCAGGACAACTGCATTAGTGTGTGACCGAAGGCCGTCGTTCACAGTGTAGTAAGCCATGAGTCAGAGAAGAGTGGAGGAACCAGGGGCTGTAGACCACTTCCAAGGGCCTGTCTCCATTCACCCACTTCTGCCAGCTACGTCTACCTTCTAAATGTCCCCCAGTCTCAAAAAGCACTGCCACCAGCTTGGGAACAAACATTTGAGACAGCATCCTGTGGGGTCATTTCGGATTCATGGCACGACAAGTAGAAATGACTGTTAGGTTAAATTACACCTTTGAAATGAAAAGGATATTCTAAACATGTAATATGAACTCATTCTAGACACAGGTCATGTTTTGTGTCAAATGACTTAATACTTGTAAGTGCCAAGTAAAGCTTTCTTCTGTGGATCTGCTTCTTGGGAGGAACTTGTCCTTGAGGGCCTCTGTCTCCTGCGAGCTTCAGTCTGAGTTCTTCTGCTTGACATTTTCTCTTCCTCAGGAGTCCAGGCTGAAACACAGGTCTGTATTCCAGTGACCATTAATTCTTGAGGGGACACTAACCCAAAGCTGATTGAGGCAAAGTTCCCTAGCTAGTATTCACTAGTCTTTTCAAACTTGGTCTAGATTTTATTCTTAAATTCATTCAGGTATTATTCAAGAAACATTTAACATTTTTCTCCTATTTGAAAGAATTACAGGGACAGAAATGGAGAGGAGCCTGAGGAGAAGGTCCAGTGACAGGCCCAAAGTGGGATCCAGCTGAAAGGGAGGTCCCAAGGCCTCACACTATTACTGAGGCTATAGAATGCTCACAAAAAGGGACCTAGCATGATCATACTCTGGAAGACCCAACAAATAGCTGAACGATATATTTGCACCCAACCAATGGACAGAAGCAGCTCACCCCTGTTAGTTGAATTAGGGAAGGCTGAAAGCAGCTGAGGAGAAGGGCGATCCTGTAGGAGGACCAGCAGTCTCAATTAATCTGGACCCCAGAGATCTCGCAAACACTGGGCCACCAAACAGACAGCATACACCAACTGATATGAGGCCCCCAACACACATACAGTAGAGGATTGCCATGTTTGTGTTCATTCAGAGATGATGCACCTAATCCTCAAGAGATTGGAGGCCTCAAGGAATTTAGAGATCAGGTGCAGTGTGGGGGTGGGGACATCCAGGTGGACACAAGGGGGTGGGGAGGAGGTATGGGATGTGAAGCAGTTAGAGGGTGGATGTGGCGGGGCAGGGACTAAAATAAGGAGTGTAAAAAAATCAATTAATTAGTTAATTAAAAAACCAAGCAGATGAACCAACTAACCAACCACTCAGCCATCCAACCCACCTTAATGAGAAGCTGACAGCACAACTACTGCCTTTCAGACTAAGCTCTGATGGTTTGGATGTGATCAAGTGACTCAGTTACAGTATCCTATTCATTTTTAAACAACTTTAAAAATAGCTGTTTTAAATTAACATTTAATATACTGATACCAAACAAAGCTCTCTTCCTTCCTCCCTTCCTTCCTTCCTCCCTTCCTTCCTTCCTTCCTTCCTTCCTTCCTCCCTTCCTTCCTTCCTTCCTTCCTTCCTTCTTTCTTTCTTTCTTACATGTAAAACAATAGTGATCAGTTGTGGAAATAAATGAAAATAATAAATAATGGTAATAACCATACTCATACTTTGAGCCAGGCAGCTTTAGTACTTTATGTTACTGTAATTTTTCTCGTAAGTGGAGGGTACATCATGCCTATTGTTCAGGTGATAAGGCTGGACCTCAGAGAAGGTCAGAAATATTTAGCTTCTGCCTTCTACTTTATTTTATTTCTTCTATTTAATTTTTGAGCCAGGGATTTTCTATGGAGACTAGGCTGGCTTTGAACTCAGGGGTAATCTCTTACGTTGGCAAAGTTTCTAGAAAAACCAAGGCAATAGGTAACCTGGGGCAGGCCTAGTACTGACAGTCAAGGAAATATAGTCAGAGAACCCCTGAGCGATTTGCTTAAGATCTTAAGAAATGAGTCCCCTTCCACTTTATTGTGATGAGTGATGGGTTGAGTGGGGCCTTTTTTATATTTAGACTGTTCCACACAGTTGAAGGTTTTCTTCAAATACCTTTTTAGGCACAGATGACTCTGTAGAAAGATGGATGTCTAGGCTAAAGATCAACATTAATTTTGTGAAAGTGGCTCAAGAGGAGATATAGGTAAAACAGAGGGAGAGGCTCTGGAACCCTGGTCTTTGATTTGTTGTGCCTAGGTTGATTCACAGACAGTGATTTACTCTCTCATAATCTCACAATGAGCTTTCTACTTACGGTGTGGGTTTTGAGGAATACAGAACATGTACGTGCTCAGAAGTCAGATATTGGCTATGTTTCTTTTATTCTCAGATGCTTTATGTGTAAAATAGGGATGCTGGACTATATATTCCACACTAGAAATCTTACATATACTATCTATGGCCTTAAGATGAATGAGGTTCTGTTTAAATGATCTCAAAGTCAACAGCATTAGCCTCATTAAAATAAAAGCTTGGTCAATATTGTTTTCTCAAATCTCATTAACATGAAACAAAATCCAGAGCCAGGAGCTCTCAAAACACAGCAGGCCTTTGAGCAGGGAGGCATGGCTTGCTGCTTAGCAACCTCTCAGGCTCCAGAGTGTAAATGAATAACTGCAGGGCAGCAAGCAGTTTCAAGAGGAGCCATTGTGAGGCAGTTCAATCTTCTCGGCCAAAGGGAGTCCTTTGGGATACAGCTAAGCATCACTTAGAGAGTGCAGCAGTGTTTAGGGTGTGGTCTAAAAATCCCTGCAGTATGCACCGAAATGTCATATCCTTTAAAAACAATTCTTGTGTGTGTGTGTGTGTGTGTGTGTGTGTGTGTGTGTGTGTGTGTGTATGTGTTTGGGTGGGTGGGTATTGCATGATCATATCTGTCTGCATATGTAAAGGCAAGAGGAAAATGCTATGTTTTTCTTACACACCCTTCAGCCTACCTTTTTGAGTCAAGATTTCTTACTGAACTAGGAGCTTACCAATCTGGCAAGACTAACTTGTCACTGAACTCCAGAGATCCCTCTGTCTTTGCCTCTTGAGTACTACGATTATAGGATTAGAGTCCAACTGGCTTTTTATGTGGGAGTTGGGGATCTGAACCACAGGTCCTCCTTGTGTTTGTGTGGCAGTCACTTTTTCTACTCTACCTCAGCTCCCATGCTATTCTTTGTAAAGCAAATGCATTTGGAAGATTTTCTACAGCAAAGAGAGACAAAGTTACTGGCAGTAGCCTCAGTTTTCCACAAATATCTACATGTATATGATTTTAATTTTTAAATTAATCTATATTTATTTGTAACAGTAGCTATTATGTGAACCCAAAGATATATTTTTTCATAAATTTATGCAAAAATTATTTTACAAATTTATAATTGTTAAGTTGTTTTTGTAAATTGTTAATTGTTTATTAATTTAGAAACCATGATCATCAGCTAGTCTCATAGCGTTATGATATTTCAGATACAGGATTGAAGGAATACGAAGGGGTGGTTTTGCTTTCAGAATCCTCCTGCTTATTGAATTTATTTAAGATTACTTTCACATATGCATCATGATTTTATTCTGAGCTAATATTACTGACCCAAATATTTCCATGTGACAGATTGTTCTGTCTCAGACATGAAATGTAAATTGCTCTTCCTGACTGTCTGCTTTGAGAGTCACACAAAATCTCTTCTGGAACTCTGATTAAGACTAAGGTTGTCATCCATCTTTGACTCCTGCACAGTGCATTTACCTTTCATTTGACCTTTATTTCTCATTAGAGTCAGACTTATATGTTCTTCTCAGTATAGTAATCAGTACCTTTAATTCATGAACAATTGTGTATCATATGTTGACCACAAAGGCCACAATAATAAGGATGTTCTCTGGCAATGGTAAATATTTCTCTGGAGATCTGGAGTGAGAGAAAAGGAGGAATGTCAGCCTTCAACACAGCAAGCAGTACACAAATAGAAGCCTTATCATTGTGAATTTTGTTTCTTTAGCTCTATGCAGAAAACAGTCTGGTAGGAGATGGAATTGTTTATGAAGACATGAGTGTCATTAATTTCTAACCATTGACAACAAGATCATCAAAGTTACTGTGTGCGTTTTTGTGTATGTGCAGTTATGTATATATGTATGTGTGTTTGTGTATGAGCATTTGAGTGGATGTGTATATATGAATGTATGTGTTTATCTGAGTATTTATGTGTGTACATGTGTATATGTGTATGTGTCTGCATGTTTCCATTTATGTATATTTATGTGTGTGTATGTATTTGCCCATGTGTGTTATATATGTACGAATGTGCCTTATGTGTTTATGCATGTGTATATATATGTATATGTATATATGGTTATGTATACTGTGTGTTATGTGTGTGTGTGTGTGTGTGTGTGTGTGTGTTCTACTACAGTGTTCAAATTTTTCAGTCAACCTCTGCAAGCACTCACATGTGATCCCCTAAGAGACTAAGTTTTGGAATCAACTAATCAAAGTATAAAGTTTGACTCGTTCAGAAAATCTATTTAACGTGCTTGTTTTCTAGATTTCCTTTTTGGAAAGGATGCTATACAATCATTAGTTCCTGAAATTGTGTGGAATAAGTGAAATGAGGGTTGTAAAGTATTATAAAAGCCCCTGATTTAAGATAAATCAATTGATTAGGTAGTACAGCACTATTATTAAAAACAGTGAACAACTGAGATTCTTTTCTAGAATGACTTCCCAAAAAACTCTTTTGTACTAAAATCTCTGGTGGTAGCAGCAGCAGCAGGAACAGCAGCAGGAGGAGGAGAAGGAACAGTAGCAGCAGCAGCAGGAGGAGGAACAGCATCAGCAGCAGCAGCAGCAGCAGCAGCAGCAATAGTAGTAATGGCAATGGCAATATTGATTAAGAATTGTTGGAAGCAATGAGGATTTAAAAGTACGACAAGGTAACATAAATACGATGAGGAGGAAAGGTTGTTTAGACAGTGCCTAAGCAGGAATTTTTTTCTTTCCCACAATGTAGGTACTTCTTCCCTTAAGCAGCACACACTGCAACATTTAGTATGAGACATAGCTATAGAGTATGTGCAATAATAACAATGTACTTGCAGGTCTCAATATGAGTAGAGAAACGAAGATCAAGATGCACAACTTAATATGAATAATAATGAAAGAGAAAGCAAAACTATATTGCCAGAAGCAAAGCATCCCTGACTCAGAGTTATAGGCAGTAAGGGTCACCTCGGGACACAGAGCATCACGGAGTGAGAAAGGAGACAAAAACAATGACTCAGAATAAAAGCTATAAAATGAATCAGTCCACAAGCTTCAGAGTTTGCAATAAAGAGATGTGAGCTATAATTGAAGAGCAGTTAAGGAAAACAACATTGCTCAAACTCTAATGTAGATTATATTTTTTTCAAGTGGTTATTTTCTGTTTTTAAAATCTCAAAGTGAAAATTCTGCAGTCTTTTGAGTGAGATATACCTTTGTATTTCTCTTTGTCTTTTATTGTCCTTT
Organism: Montemys delectorum; assembly: GCA_019843815.1. NCBI lineage: Eukaryota > Metazoa > Chordata > Mammalia > Rodentia > Muridae > Montemys > Montemys delectorum. Next base: position 18,876 of record JADRCD010188520.1, on the reverse strand, counting down.
TCCAGTTGGAGAAAAACAGATTTAATAGTCATATTTCTGGACATTACATCCTGTAAAACACATAATAATTTGAAGACATTGTAAAACAAACACCTAGCCCACTAAGTCAGCACATACTCATTTAGATCATTGAGTATTTCTTTTGTGAACAGTCAATAGCTTTCTCTATTTAAGGATGAGAATAGCATTTTTCTTGGGTCAGCTTCAATCTCCTGCTAGTTTGAGAGCATTTTTGTTATAACCATATAAGTTTTCTTTTTGAAGCTAACTTATACTTCTCTCCTGTATGACAGCTATGATGCCTTAAGTCTCATGGGACCCTTTTTACTGAGTGGTGCCAAAAGCATGCCTGCTGAAGGAATTTTACCAGTGAGTTGGAGAGAAATTGGGTAAAACTAGGAGGCTTTAACTGGAGGGGGGATCAATATAGAAGAGGGAGGTGGGTAAAATCACACCAGGGACATCTGAGAAAAGCCAAAAGGAACCATAGTACTATTTATTTACCAAAATCACACTCAATACATATAAATTTATGCTTACACATATACATATATGTGTTTTAAATAATGTTTTCCCACTTGGGCTGACAATGCTCCCCTAAAGAGCATAGGCTAACAATAACAGCAACAACAACAACAAAACAAAAACAACAACAACAACAACAACAACAACTTCAACATCTCAATATTCATTGTGAGAAACCTCTTTTCTTGTCCAAGAGACTCTCAGAACAATATGAACTGTTGCTGCTGTTAGACTTGATTGCCTCCTAGGGGTCGAAAATATCTTTTATGGATGAAAACACTCTGGAAATAAGATCCAGAGGATCCAAGCTGAATCTGACCCGAAAATTTCAGTCCTGAGGGCTAACATCTGTAATACCAGAAGGGGTTATGCAAGCTTCCAAAGTGGGAAGGGGGACAATAATCCTATCCTGCTATGCATCACAATGATGAACAATACAATAGGATATCCCTAAATGTCCAATAGTGATATGCTAACGGGGCTATAATGAAGAACTCTCTTATTGAACCTAAAGCTCACTTAATTGTGCTGATGAGGTCATTGATCTCAGAGGAGAACCTAGTATCACCACTTTACCGAGTCAGAATAATTTCTATCTGTGTTCTAAATATTTATCCTTATATCTACAGGTAAGTACAGTTTTTGCCTATCTCTTCTTTATAGATGGACAAAATAACAGAAAGCTATAACCAGTCAGAATGCAGAGAACAAATGATAATGGGGCAACAACAGAATCTCTGAATGTGAGGCTCAGGGGACAAGGTAAAACAGGACTGAAATATTGTAAAGTCCAAAGGACTAGTCAATCTTCTGAAAGGATATATTTCCAAGAAATTACACAGAGGCATCATTCATGATACCACAATACACTGGCTAAAAAGACACCAACAAGAACACCACAAATAGTCATATAAAAGGAGAAATCTCACAGGACCGTACCTGTAGACAAAGAGTTATAGGCACCCAAGGACTATTGAGAGAGGGAGAAATAGTGTGATGGTTTGAATAAGAATAGAAAATATTATCCTGAGTGAGATAATCCAGTGACAAAACAACACACATGGTATGCACTTACTGATAAGTGGACATTAGCTCAAAAGTTCAGGATACCCAAGATATAATTCACAGACCACATAAAGCTCAAGAAGGAAGACCAAAGTGTGGGTGCTTCAGTCCTTCTTAGAAGGTGGAAGAAAATACTCACTCATGGGAAGTAGAAAGTGGGAGGGACTTGGGAGGAAGAAAGGACAGGGAGGGGTAAAAGGGGGTCAGGATCAGGTATTAGAGGAGACTGGGATGATAGACAAAGGGTCAGGAATTTGAACAGAGTTGTGTAGCAATGGGGGATGGGGAACTTGGAGCAGCCTCCAGCAAGTCCCAGAGGCCAAGGAAGCAAGAGGCTCCCAGGACCCAACAGGGGTGAGATTAGCTGAAATGCCCAACAAAGGGGAGGAAAATCTATAGAGAACATATCCAGAGGTTAGGCAAGGCCCCTGGTTGGGGGGGGGCACCCACTCATTTCCAAATTCTTAATCCAGAAGGACTCCTGTCTAAAGGAAATACGGGGACAAAGTGTGGAACAGAAACTGAAGGAAAAGCCATCCAGAGACTGCCCCATCTGGGGATCCATTCCATATACAGACACCAAACCTAGACACTATTGCAGATGTCAAGAAGTGTTTGCTGGCAGAAGCCTGTTATGACTGTCTCCTGAAAGGCTCTGCCAGAGGATGCTTGCATCCAACCACTGTACTTAGCATGGGGTCCCCAATGGAAGAGTTAGAGAAAGAACTGAAGGAGCTGAAGGGGGTTTGTAACCATGTAGGAAGAACAACAATATCAAACAACTAGACCCCCCCCCCAGAGCTCCCAGGGACTAAACTACCAACCAAAGAGTACTATGAAGGGACCCATGGCTCCAACTGCATATGTAGCAGAGGATGGTATCAATGGGAGGAGAAGCCCTTGGTCTTGTGAAGGCTCGATTCCTTAGTATAGGGGGATTCCAGGGCAGTGAGGTAGGAGTGGGTGGGTGGGAGGGGGAGCATCCTCATAGAAGCATAGGGAAGAGGAATAGGAGAGGGGGGTTCTGGAGGGAAAACCAGGAAAGGGAATAACATTTGAAATGTAAATACATAAAACATTCAATACAAAAATGAATGGAACCTATAGACTCATATATTTGAATGCTTAGTCATCAGGGAGTGACATTACTTGAGAAGGATTAGAGGGTGTGGTCTTGTTGTTAGAAGTGTGTCATTGGGAATGGGTTTTGAAATTTCAATAGATCAAGACAGTCTCTTTCCCTGTTCCCTTCAATCTAGATGTAGAACTCTCAATTCCTGCTTCAGCACCATGTCTGCCTGTATGCTGTCAAGCTTCCTGCCATGATGATAATGGACTAAACCTCTGGAGCTATAAGCCAGCCCCAGTTAAATGGTTTCTTTTATAAGAATTGCTGTGGTTATGGTGTCCCTTCATAGCAATAGAACACTGACTAAGACAAATAGCTTTTCCCACAGATGAGCTCCATGTTAGCTATCCAATACCAAGTGGTCAGCCCTGAAAGCATTTATGGTACTGAGCAGATTATATTTAAACACATGCGTTAATAAAAATGAGGCTATAATTTCGAGAGAGAGTAAGGACAACTGTCCATGGAAGGGTTGGAGCAATAAAAGGGAGTGGTGGAAATTATGTAATTATGTTTTAATTTTTAAAATAAAATGATTAATAAAAAAGAGTTAGTTGCAAATAGTTAATTGCAACAACCAACAGAAGATGTTTCTCTTATACAACCAGAGGAATGAAAAGAAAATTGAAAAAATGGAGATTTTTACAAAGCTTTTTAGACAGTCGATCAAATAATTTAGCAAGAGAAAAAAACCCCACCAAATTAGTTATATCTTTCTGTAGGGATAATCTCTTGTGCTATGTGTAAACTCTTCAGCTGTCAATAAACATCTGATGACCAATCAAGTGAGGCATGATTAGAAGGTGGGTGGAGCAGCCTGCAGAAAGAGGAACTCTGGGAAATAATCAGGGGGAAGGATTCCCCACCCAGACTTGGAGGAAGTCGGACGTATGAAACTGAGCAGAGGTAACTAGCCAGCCATGCGGCAGTCATAAAGCAGTATATGTTTTTATATATAAGTTAAGATCTAGGAACAAGTCTGGCTTAAGGCCTAGGTATTAATTCATAAATAAATAAACCTCTGTGTGACTATTCAGGGACCTGGGGAACATAGAAAAGCTCCATACAATTTACACCTTACACGCAGGAAAAGCAATATATTTGTAAATATAAATACACACACACACACACACACACACACACACACACACACACACACACACGGTGATGTTCCCTAGGGCTTACTTGTATTCTTTCTCCCTTGTATTATGTTCAGAACACCAGTCTTCAGAATGGTGCTTCCTACAGCTAGGTGATCCTCCCACCTCAGCAACCTATCTAGATAAGTCCTCTGGGCATGCCCAGAGGTTCACTTCCTAAGTGATTCTATTCTCTGTCAAGCTGACAATATTAGCTGTAATGTTACTATAATAGGGTGTGTATGGATCTCTGTATTTATGGCCTTCATGATCCCATTATCTATAAAGTTGCTGTAACTGGTAGTTCTGAATTGTTAAGTGGCTCGTAAAATCAATGTAGTGGGTTAAAGCAAGTGATTTAAAAAGCTGAAATTGGATAAGAAAGAACAAAACCCATCAATGTGTATCATGAAACTCTCAATGAATGATAAACATTTTATATAAAATTATTCTGGATGGTTAAGATAAAAATTTTGAAAGACGGGCTGGCGAGATGGCTCAGAGGGTAAGAGCACTGACTGCTCTTCCAAAGGTCCTGAGTTCAAATCCCAGCAACGAGATGGTGACTCATAACCACCCGTAATGAGATATGACACCCTCTTCTGGTGTGTCTGAAGTCAGCTACAGTGTACTTATGTATAATAAATAAATCTAAAAAAAAAATTGAAAGACAAACACAGCACCTATCCTATGCAGCACCTATCATCTATTTTTTACTTTAGTTATGAAGTCACCTCTGGATTGTGTTCTACTTGCCCTTCATCCTATTTCCACAGTGAAATGAATGAAAATAGCACAATATTAAAGATGCAAGCTCGCAGGGCTTTGGGGACAAGTCTCTTGGTTACTGTGGTGGGAAGAAACTTAGGTAGCCATTTGAAACACGGAGCTGGAGCTATGAGTCTATAAAGTTGTTGTAACTGGTAGTTCTTTTTTTTTAAATGGGATGAATTAGGTTTCCCATTCACAGACTGAAATCCTAAGGGACAATTACTCAAAACTTACTTCATCGGGAGAATGGGTTTTTAATGCAGTCACTAGATTTAGATGAAGTCTTTGGGTGTAGGTTCTTATACAGGGCAGTTAGGACAGATACACATAGAAGGAAGATCACTGAGGACACAGAAGAGAAGACTCATATAAATTAGGGAGAGAAACCTTTGCAGTTCACTGATAGAATAACAACCGTCCATTGGACTGAGCACAGGGTCCCCAATGAAGGAGCTAGAGAAAGGATCGAAGGAACTGGAGGGTTTGCAGCCCCTTAGGACGAGCAACAATATGAACTAACTAGTACCCTCAATGCTCCCAGGGACTAAACCATCAACCAAAGAGTACACATGGTGAGACTCATAGCTCCAGCTGCATATGTAGTAGAGGATAGCCTTGGTCCTGTGAAGGTTCTATGCCACAGTGTAGAGGAATGCTAGGGCCAGGAAGTAGGAAAGGGTGGGTTGGTGAGCAGGGGAAACCAGGAAAGGAGATATCATTTGAAATGTAAATAAAGAAAATATCTAATAAAGAAATAAAAAATATGTCAATGACAGTTTTGGAAAAGACAAAAAAAAAAAAGAGCTAGATTCTGGAAGAAGTACTTTTCACTATTTAAGTCATCTAGTCTGTGGTCCTTTGTTATTGCAGCTCTAGAAAATAAAGGCTTGTTAGAGGCCTATCTTTATTTAACTTTGGTACAATTTGATAAAACCTTCCTCATTGGACTTCATTTGGTCTTTTGTTGTTGTTTTTTACTGTGATTTCTGATCTTTGGCATTATTACTATTCATTTTTGTTACCTAGATGATTTTACTTTAGTTTCATCAATCTGTATTGTTGCTCCTAACTGTCTTTAAAGATAGATTGCTCAGGGCACATTTGGCTCACTCCTAATTAAGGTCCACAGAGCATCACTACATCTTGCCATACTCACTGGACTGTTTGTATTTAAGATATACAGCATGACGCTATATATCAACACAGAGAAAAGTAGTTCCTACAGTTGAAAACCTGTTGTGTGCTCCTCCTTCCTTCATTATGGCCCTCTCCTACGTCAATCTAGAAGCACCGTGAATCCATCTTCAGTATTCTTTTTTCATTGGGAATGCTATTATTCATCCTATTTCCTGGTCTTTCAAAGTAGCAACCCTCCTCTCAGTTTAATGGTTGGTTGGCACACACGCGCATGTGTTCTGTTTTTACCTAACCCTGGTCCAACTGGACATCTTGTGACAGTTATACCATGTGTCTTCAGAGATTTCCCTTCTGTCACAAGTAAACTCTCTCCTGAGACTTCAGACTTGCGACACAATGCCTTTTCTCTCCACCTGGTGCTCTTCAATCTGGGTATGTGGCTCACCTATCCATGAATTATCTGCTTCTCCTTTTCTTCCTTCGTGGTGCTATGGTTTAGATATGTCTTGAGTGGGCCAGGAAATGTGTTTGCTAGCATGGCACACTGAGGTGGAAGAAGTTTTAGAAGTTAGATTGTAGCATAAAGTATTTAAACCTTTGGGGCCATAATTGTCAGTGGAGATTAATGGAGTTGTCATAGGACTGAGTTAGTTCTCAGGACACTAGATTGTTAAATGGGATCCTGCTCAATCGACTTCCTAGATCTCACATCCAAGCATAGCTTTCTATTTCCATTCTCATCTTGCTGCTATAGTGAGACTCAGCCAGTGCCCTAGGACTAATACCATGCTACCTGGAGTACCTCGCACCAGAGTTCTGAGTCAAGTGAACTGCATTGCTTTAGGAAGTATGAAACCTCAGATAGGTCATTACAGTAGCAGAACTTGCGCTAAGTGGTTCCAATGGCTATTCTTGTTGTCAACTTGAGTTAATATGGAATTAACTAAAACCCAAGTGGCTGGGGACACCTTCAAGGGAATCTTTTTTCTTAGTTAAATTATTTGACATGGGAAGACCCACCTTTAATCCAGATGTTTTGAGGTGGGAAGATCTAACTTTAATTTGGACCACACCTTCAGGTGGCAGCCTATATACATGGTATAGAAGAAACAAGCTTTGCTCTTTGTCTTCTTGCCCTCAATCTCACTGGCAAGTCCACTATCGTTAGTGGACTTCTAGATTCTAGAATATACTGAAGACCAGCTGAGACATCCATCCTTGTCATCTGAACAACTACTCTATTCTTTCATTTTCCATTGGTTCATGGCCCTGGCCGGACTAGCTGGACCACACATTTAAGCCACTTCACATATGTAAACCTCCTTTCTTTATATCCACATAGATTTATTCTATTAGATATGTTCCTCCAGAAAACCTTGACTCATATAGTGGCTCAATCACATTTTTATTATAATATCTACCACATTTCTTTGTTTGTATGACTAAATATATTTATTGTACACAGAATTATTCTTTGGAAAACAGAACATTGGAACAGAAGAACTAGTCCTTTGGAGTTGGGTTTAGTTTAATTTCTGTGTAGCCTTTATAACCACATACACTTGGACAATCTACTTAATTAAATTTCTGCAAAATGTTAATAGGACTTTTGTTTACTTTCTGTAATCAGGGAATTTGGTGGAACAGAAGAGTAAGTGTCCTCCAGAGGAACAGAATCAGTAGGAGACATATCCAAACATCTACATTTCTGTCCCTAAAGGGATGTATTATCAGGAACTGGAGGTTGTTATCCCCAAATATCTATGGGATGAGTCGGCCCGCTGCAGAGCCCGGGAAGCTGAGGACAGAGTGTCATCCACGTCTGAAAGCCTTGGAACCAGGGAGGCTCCATGAGATTACTGGCTCAAAGCCCAGAAAGGACAAAAGTCTTACTTCAAGCCCTAGTGCATTTAAGAAAGAAAAAGATTCATCCTTAACTGAAAAGGATTAGCCTTTTTTGTTTAATTCAGGTTTTTAACGGATGGAGTGAGATCCACCTACATTTTGGAGAACAATCAGCCTTTCTTGGTCAACCAACTACATGTTCATTCAAAACTACCCTTGCAGGGACACTTAGGACACTGCTGCATTTTGATTTTAACTAAGGGGGCTGTAGTACTTTATTTTTTAATACTACACTAAGAATCATGTAGTTTTAAAAATCATCTGCTTAGCCACTTTTATGTGAATTCCCTTGATTGATCTCAGAAAATCAACAGCCTTAAACAACTACTCTTTTTTTTTTTTTTTTGTACAAAAAGTAGTATGCTATAACATGTTCCAATGATGAGACGGATACCTAATCAAAGAACACACGAAGCAGGGCTTTTGACATCCTGGACTACATCATGCCGCTGAAAACATCACATGCACAGACATAATCAATCTAGCTCCACAGTAAAGCTAGTGTAATTACCCCAAGATGTCTCCTTTCTTTAGAGTTAGCTGTTGTTTGATCTTTCTTGGGGGCTTTGTAAGCATTTTTTCTTTGCTGATATTGCTTTCTGTATATATCAAAAGAGTCTGTTCTTGAAGCGTGATATAATCTACTCCAGTAAACAAGTAGGTATTGAAAGATGCTGGGATGGTCTTACCAGTCATGATATCTATGGCTTGTTCTCAACCTATGAATCTTTTTAAGTGAAAAGTCAAGATGAAAAATGAATGCTCTGTAGAGTTCTCGCAAGCTGTGGTGCCATATATCACCGAAAGTGAGAGGGGAGCAGCAGTGTAGTTGCCTGGATGTCACTTCCCATACCTCTGCTCTCTGAGGCAGACATTTCATCACAGGAAGAAGAGACCTCCCACCATAGAAAATCTTGCACTCTTTAGTTTTCATTCCACTTGCTTCAAGCGTTGTTGGGTAATTCATATCTTTAGCTTAAAGAGGTGACTCTCCTTCTAAAGGTGTTGTTAGTCTTGAGGAGCCACCAAGAATGCACATAGTGAGATGCATCAAAGAACAGAGTGAAAAATGCCTGTAGAGATAAAGCAGAATTGGGGGAAAATGGAGTGAAAGCTCAGGGGCAGAGGAGAAGAGGTTCGGGAGCCATGAGTAATGTCTTGGATCGGAGGCAGCACGAGGCTATTGGATATTTATAGGTCGTAGTTAGGAATGAGGTGTAAAGACAGTGTGTGACCTTCCTGTGGTGGGTATGGTTATAAATACGTGACTTGAGGAAACCAATTCAGAAAGTGGTATAAAGAGCATGAACTGGGTAGCCAAGGAAAGGCAGAGTTCCTCAGATACCTGTTGTCTCCCTCGGGAGCCTCGACTGTGGCTTCCTCTAGGACAAGGCTGCAGAAACAGAAAGGAAAGATGAGCATCAGAGGCTTTTGAGGTGACCAGGATCCTGTTTCTTTTTCCTAGGAATGATTAGCATTTGAAATGGCATTAGATCACTGCTGTACAAAAAAAATATAAGTAAAACCATAAGTACAAGCTTATGTAATTAAAAAGGTCTTTTTGTACATTTAATTTCATTAATATATTTATTTAACTTAAATTTGAAAAACATTTTGACACGTAGTCAACAGAACACTTAACAATGAATATTAACATTAACATAAATGTTGAGTAATTGATAACTATGAATTATTAATGCAATAATTAATCATAATGAATTATTGATTACATTTGGAATTTTTTTCTTACCAAATATTTGGAATCTAATATATACTTTATATTCAAAAAATATATCTCAACTTAGGCAAACCGTAGGTCAAGTGCTAAAAGTGCTATGTGTGCTAGTCTGTGACAATTATACTGGACATGACAGCCCTAGATAAACAATTACGAATATATTTATGACTGACTGCTGTCTATGTAGATAGACTATATTTCTCTATTTACCTCTTTTATATCATGTTAATTGTTCTAGCAGCTTTGAATTCCTGAAAAGACATGTTGGTTTTGGCGTAGTGCTAGGGATCCAAGCCAGTTGTAGATCACTTCAGATGTCAATACTTTATGATTCTAGCTAGACTCGTTCTAACAGTCAGAAATTGAGTGATCTCTTCCATACCAGAAAAGAAAATTTGCCTGGGAAGAGTAAGTGGTTTGGGAACCATCCATTATTTAATTATACAAGGTGTGTAGAGACAAAAAGTTGGTATGGTTAAAGTTATGTGATAAGTAGACACCGATCAGAGGTTCTTTAAAACATTTGAAAATTTCACTCTGTTAAAAAGGAATTATTTTTCTCAAAGGGTGATTTTTAACTCTTTTCTATCTGGAAAATGTTCCTGTTTAACCCCTTGCATATGATTTCCATTGTTCCAGCTGCTCCCCTGCCCTGATACTCTGCTGTTTCTGCATGGCCAAAGATAAATTTAGAACTGGGGCTCAAAGATGTCTTGGAGGGTTTTATATTGCGCTTGCACGTTGAGTGGAAGTCACCTAAGGAAACTAACTGAGGAAATGGTTGTGGTAATGAGAAGAAAGTGCGTAAATACTGCTGAAACTCCCCATCAGGATTTTATTACCTATTTATTTGCTGTTGCTATAACTGGATGCTACCCACTGAGACACTTATAAAGAACAGAAGTTGATTTAGCCTACATTCTAGGGCCTGGAAAGTCCAAGTGTGTGGTACAGACATGTGACAGGGACAGTTTGCTACAATATAATGTGAGGGAGGATATCGTGCCCTGTGGTGAGACACAGCAAGCAGGCCAGCTTGAGCTCTGTACTTGAGGTGCTGTTTATCAAAGGGACTCCACTCTCATAATTGTATCTAATCATAATTATTCGATAGGATCCACATCCAAATGCCATGAACATGAACATAAATCTGAGGAATCAGTTTCCTACTATGCATATCCCGGAGACATAGTCTAACCATAGCAGTTATGAAGCCATCCAGCAACTAGCAGTAAGCTGTTTCCAATGAAGAGTTGAGATTTCCTTCTACTTAGCAGTGTCAGTGGACACGTGAGTTTCAGAAGGGCTAACACATTGGGCAAGCCCATAAATGAGATGCAGCTTAGATTTGAACTCATGTCACTCTTAAGCTATTATCTACATTCTCATGGTCTTATTACATTTTCCCTAGCAGGAGATCTAAATAATTCATGCATGAAAGATGAATTAAAATATGGTTGGAGAGATTAAGAACTCGTCCGTATTTAATTCTCAAGTACATAGTATAATATTTAAATACCCTGTTTAGGGACCAAGTATAAGAAAACAAAAAGCTGTACATTTTATCTGGCCATGATCAGAGCATGAACTATAGTGACCTCAGGTTGTTATGTGGAAGACCAAGACAGACACATTGAGAACCAAGAGATGTTTCTCATATGAAGAAAGGAAGCAGCAGTCTGCCCAGAAGGAAGGATCTTAAGTAGCTGCTAAAACAAGTTGAAAAGACCTTTTTTTTTTGTTTGTTTGTTTGTTTGTGGTTTAGAGAAACGTATGACTCACTGTGAGTTAATGCATTTCACAAGCATACTATACTAATGCTGTAGCTCAGACTGCATTTATGAATTTTTTTATGGAAACAGGAACTCTGATTCTTTGGAATGAAGAAAAATAATTTGGGGTTTCCCTAGGTAATGACTGCAAAGGAAAGGAGCATGAATAGAGACACAAGACTTGCTCCAGATAGCTGCTGGAGAACCGCCGGCCACAGAAAGATCTGTACTAAAATGTTTTAGCTTAACACAGTTTTATACGGATAAATGAGCAGGCACAAAAGGAAGGGAGGGTATGAATAAAAAGCTCCATGAAAAGGAAGGAAAACTGGGCGGTGCTGGCACACGCCTTTAATCCCAGCACTTGGGAGGCAGAGGCAGGCGGGTTTCTGAGTTCGAGGCCAGCCTAGTCTACAGAGTGAGTTCCAGGACAGCCAGGGCTACACAGAGAAACCCTGTCTCGAAAAAAACCAAAAACCAAAAAACAAAGAAAAGGAAAGAAAGTTAGCATCTCCAGGAAGTTTAAGTTGCTGCACGTAAGCAAAATGATGTGGACTAAAAAGCAAGTGACTGGGCCTTTGTGATTTAATTGAAAGTACACATTTGGTCATCGTAAGTGATTACTGAAATTACTTTTGCACTCAACAATTTATGATTTAATGAGTCCCAGTTATGCTTAACAACGATTTCTGTGTCTCATTGATCATTTAAAATTAGAAAACGTGAACACACAATCTCTCACTATTTAAATGATGGATGATGAGATTTCTCAGACCTGGGAACTTAGATTCAGAGTTTTGAATAGACATGGGTGAAGTGACAAAAGGTGGATTCTCAGCAAGATCTGTGTACTCTGGTCACAGCTGCTCCAAGCAATCTCTGTTATCTATTACTGGAAAGGAGGAGACATCAGAGAAAGGGGTCTCCTATTGGAGGCAGCCCTGAGTTCTGCAAAGTGGCACATTGCCTCTGCATAGCTATTGTTTTGGGGCTCTCTTTGTCTCCCTGCTGTTTAGGACAGTATTGGAGCCAGCAGCATACCTTCTAAGGTTCATTTCTTTTGAACAACATATTCTTGACAAATTTCGTGCATTAGTGTCTTGAAAATGAGTAACATTTTTCTAGTTTTCTAGACATAGGGACCCACATAAAAGGAGAGACTCCCAAGAATAGAGAAGGGTGAGTCAATAGGTTCTGGGTTTCCTCGAGTGAGATCAGTTTCCCCTAAAGACCAAAGGCAAGGCAGTCTCAACATGATAAGCACAGCAGATCTCAGGACTGGCTAGCTGCCAGCAGACACCTTTTCTCCTTGGACACAATCCAATTTTCTTCTGGAAAAAAAAAACCAGATTAAGGCAATCTGGAATGGTACACCCTTGATTATTATTTTGTTCATTCTAGACTGAAGAAAGAGACATAGTCTCTCAGAGTGTATATTAATTATGTTTTTATAGCTCTGACACATAACTGAGACTCAGGCACATAACTCAGAGGAGGATGGGATCATGCTTTCTCACAGATGTAGAGAGAATATCTTGTGTATTATGTGGATGCATCATCTGTCTATGAAAAAGTCTATGGTCAGTGTTTTAGGCAGGAAATAGAAGGTGGGGCATCCGGCAGTAGAAAGAATTCTGGGATAGAGCCAGGTGTGGGGAAATCGGCCTGGAAAATTGTGAGGAGAACTTGAGGCACCTGAAGACAGATAACCAGCCATGTGACAGAATGTAGATTAAAATACATGAGCTATCTTAAATTATGATTCTAGTTAGAGAAGAGCCTAGCATATGGCCAAGGTACTTGTAAATATATTTTAAGTCTGAGTCTTACTTCTGGGAGCATGGATCTGTGAGGAAGAACCAAGCATCACATTACATCTACACGCTGTTTGAGAAGTTTCTGCCCATGGCCACTGGCTTTGATGATTCTGGGCTTGTGGGAAGGTAGAACATCATAGTGGCAAGAGTATGTGACAGCGGGCAGGAAGTAGAGAATATTGGAAGGTCAAAAGTTAACTCTAAAGACCTACTTCCTCTAGAGATAATCTGTTTTATGAAGTTGGCATCACTTCCCAGAGCAGTGCCCAACTGACATTCAAGCCTTGAACACACTGAAGCCATGTTGGGACATCTTCTGTTTAAACCATAGCAGAAGGTAAGGCGGTGCCTCATAGAGGTGCTACCCTGGAGAACACATAACCCTAAGGCGATGAGCACCTGCTTGAAAGAGGACCATTCACTCATTGAACCTGTTTGCTCATGACTCCCATATGCCACCTGCTCTGCCAGACCCCAGGAGACAGTGACAAACAGCACAGACTCAGGCTTTGCCTATGGGAACTCACTCAGGGGAGGCAGATGTTTCACAAGCATTATTGTCCAGCGAGTTTGATGAGTGGAGTCTCTGGAAGGTAATTAGTTAATCAATCAGAACCCTAAGGCTTGGATCATAGAAGCACCTGAATCTGTTTCTGAAGACTGAGAGTAACATCTGATTTTTAACAGCATGTACAGAATCCTTGAGTGCATGCAGATAGGAGAAACAGCGAAGAGGAGGATGAAGGACTTCATCTTTAATAAGACACTTAAAAAAAGCTTTTTATGTTCTGTATTTAGACAGACATAAATATCAGGAAGACTCAAAGGCCATTTGTGAACTGGCATTTGAAAATCTTGATTCAAATATGACATCAATTTCTTGAAACCTCATTTTCTAATTTGTTAGTTGAGCTCTATGCATTTTCCTTGGGGCATGGAGCTGGAACCAGGTTTTTCTCTTTTTCAAATTTCTGTGTTATTTTCATTTGAAGAAATAAGAACATTGCAGACAAAGGTTTCTTCATTGTTTAGTGTACCCTGCTGCTATTTGCCTAAGATGGAGGTAAGGTGCCTTATAAGGCTGTTGTGCTTGGTCATTTTCATTTTAGTAAGAATGTTATGATTTAAACTAGAAACAGGATTGTAGGAAATTTTATATGCATATATTATATATTAGTATATATGATTTATTATCACATCATGTCTTATGATATATATCATAAATGATATGTACATGTGTGATTTTTTTTCTGGTGCTTCCTTTTACTTAGTGATTGCTCTGTTACCTCAAGTTTATGGCCTCCCCAGACAAGGGATAAAATATCTGCGAGACAAAAGTTGCTAACGCAAGACTCACTCTTGATTTTGAACTTTGACATTCTTGCCTGGCCTTCTGAGGCAAAAAGGGAAGCACATGGCTTGTGTCTGACTCCAGTGAGGAGAGCACAGCTGGCTTACCTGAGAAGTAGAAGAATGAAGAGCCTTTCCTCTAAGAGGCACAGTGAGAAAGGAAGTAGGTAGAGGCAACAAAACAAGAGATAGAATATATTCTCAGTGGCTATAGGAAAAAGCACGTTGGTATGATATAGAGGCCATTCACATATCAAGATGACACAGTACAGAACGTTCTAGTCACTGAAGGGGGTACTGCAGGTAGCTTAATTTCCACTGCCCTACTGTTGGGGGGAAGCTACAGGCTGAGCCTGAAAGGCCAGAAGAACACAGAATTCCTGAGAGGGGATTGGACCTAAGGACTCCTGTCTTAGGAATGAGGTATGCTTGCTGGACCAATAGTCTGTGATCTAATGAGACCAGAAGCTGCCAACTGATGCGTCATACATGTTTGCCCAGGCTATACACAGGGGTGTGGCACTGCAGAGTCCCTTTGGGATTTCTGTATCACCTCAGGACAGGAAGAAAATTGCTGGTTAAACTGGATTTTCATCATTCAGTACAGTAGGGCTGAAAGCAGAAACCACTGTTAGGAAAGCAAAGTGATATTTCTTTCTAATAAAGTTTTGGCCTGAAGTTAAATCACTGTAGCTTTCTTTATGTGTGCTCAGGAGTGGGAGTTGGGATAAAATATGTTTAAGGGAGTGAAGGGTTAGCGTCTCTGCTGTCCTTCCTACCTTCGTAAGCTGTGTTCCTTGTAGCGGGAGACCTTTGGCCCCCAGCATTCTCTTGTCTTTCCTAACTAACACTGTCCATCTCATCATCTGTTATTTCCCACTCTTGCTTGCCCTTGGCATCAAAACGAATGAAGGCTGAGTTAAACCTAGAAACAGTCTAAGGATGCCATCATCCTTGGGTAGCATCCATTTTGCAGAAAATGCAAATTGGGACACTTCTACCAGGTTCTGAATACACTCCTTTGCGATGGTCCAGTTGGTTTTGGTGATGGGATTCACAATCGTTAGCAGTCAGCAAACAGACAGAAAGCACGGAAAAGGCACAAAAAGGACAGGAAAAATGCAAGGAGGGATAAGAAGACTCAAGGTTTCAGTGGGGAAGAAGGCAGACCTATACCTTCCCTGCCGCACACCACTTTAGTAGCCAGCCACTCCCTCCTCAGCAGGCGGGGATGGCTTCTCTTCATGCAGAGCTGAGTCAAACCTTTGTCTTCTGTAAGCGCTTCGGTGCAGACACAAGAAGCCCAGTATCGGATTGTCTGGGGAACTGAGAACTGGATTTGCTTTCAGAAGCTTTTTCCTTTCCAAGTTAAGTGCAGTCCCCTGGAGCTGCTGTTCTTCCTGCTCTGTCGCGGTCTTAACTGGCTGCTCGGGCACCTTTGTCAAGTGGCAGGCAGGGAGCAGCGCGCAAGGTCGCCATGTCTATGCCCAGAGCAACTGAAGTAATTATTTTGATGACAGCGAGAAGCATTCTGTCGTCATTCGATCCCTTATCCTCCCTGCTAGTTTTTATCGTTGTGGAAAGCCCTCAGTGACAAACCCTTTGCCACCTCACTCAGAAACCTCACCAGGTATGTTGCCTCTGGGGACTACCTGCTACTCTCCCTGTCAATTCAAGTGGAAACTGCTTGTGCTGTGGCCGAACTGAAATGGAGACCTGTGGACGGCCTTCCTCACTGTTCACAGCCACAGGGGAAATCAGCCCTGGTTTGTTTGTCTCAGGTAACTGCTTGTCTGGAAAGCAACACCACACACAGCACTCCTTAGGACAATTTAGAGTAGTCAATATTCAGTGCTGGGGAGGGTGTAGGGAGGAGGGGGATGTGTATCTCTGAGGCCCCTGGCTCCAGGCAGCAAGTTTCTGAAGCTCAGTCAGCATTCAGCTGTTTCTTGATGACTCAAGCTCCTGAGATTAGCTCCTCACTTTGTAGAGCAGTAAAATAGGAAAGAGGAGAGAGCCTGGAGTGGAGAGAACACAAAGGACCACAGGGGCTATGGATGCTGCAGCTCTCTGTCTGCAGGTATTTTCTTTTCTTCCTTATGACCTGCCATTTCCTACGCTGTTGCTGTCCATTAAATATTTTTTTATGTGAGTGCATATTCAGAAAGAAACAGTTGATTCTATATAAAAATCACTTTAATAACGAGTTGAATAGAATTCATACAGGGCATCATTTGATCTGTTTTTTTCTCCTCCTTTTTCAGGTGTCTTGTTTTTATGTTATTAGTTATTAAAATTATTTTATATTATTATTTATGATTAGTTAATAATTTTATTAATAACACATCCATGATGGCCCATCACAAACTTCTCCCATGAAAATATGTAGGGGTCCACAATTCTGTAGGTTTGAGAGTTTCTAGGAATACATTCTCTTGCTGCAGAAAAAGGATGTCTAAAGTGTTCCGTTGCATGTGGAGATATGACTGATGCCGTCTCCTCACTGTGGGGACCACACACAGGATCTGAGAGAAGGATATTTGGTTTGCATGGTCTGGCAGATCATGGGGAGAGTACTTACATAGAAACATCCCAGTTAGGAAGCAAGGTCTAAAACACAATGAGGTCAAGCTCTACGGCTTGGATGATGTAGCAGGTCCCAAGAAGGGAGCAGATGGGTTTCATCAGAGCTGGTGCTCTTTGAGCTGAAGCTCCAGGAGCTCCACCGGAGCCACCTCTTAGTCATAAAGGGCTTCTCTGAACAAGAGTACACACACAGCCCATGACCTCCACTCACTCCCAGCAAAAGTCTGGTCACATACTTCTATATGCGTTTCCCCTGGTATGAAGTAGCCGGCAGGGCTTGAAGCGAGCAAGAAGAGAGGACAGCGTCCGTTGATGCTTTCCCATCCAGGAGGAGTAGAATTTTGCTGAAAGGGAAGAGAGGATCTGGGGAAGCTAAGCTCTCCATGAGGGAGATCCACAGGGATCTGAGCGTATAGCCTAATGATGGGGAATGTGCTGAACATGTGGGAGCCCTGTGTTCTATCCATAGCTCCAAGAGGTCAAAGTGTTGCGCTAGGACGGCAGGGTTAGGGACAAAAATTCCCAGGTAGAAAGTTTCTTCCAAAAATGTGGGGAACAACTACTTGATGACGTTTTATAGTTCAAGGAAACGAGTTAATTACATAAAAGAACGACTCCTTAAACTATCTTGTATTTTTTTTTTTTGCTTGTTTATGTATTAGTACATATTAACTACATAAACTAGTGGGTTTTATCATGACTTTTCTATACCAACTTATAACACACTAGTTCTCCTTTAGGATGCTGTGTTCGTTTATGTTGGCTGCCACCTGACTAGATTAAGACGTATTCGATGCTGGTGAGACATACCTCTATGTGTCTGTCAGGAGGCTTTTAAGGAGGGATGATATGCGGACAGTGACTAGAGGGAAGAGGCCTGCTCTGAACGTGGGAACCTGAATGTAAACGACAGAGGAAGGCAGCATGGGCGTACTGGGCTCTTTCTTCCTGAGGGAGTGTGCCCATGATTACTGCCATGTCTGCAGAAAGTCAGTCCCAGCTTTTTCAGCTTATCAATGTGGACTTCATACCATCGAATCCTGATGGATTTTTTTTTTCTAGGCTCAAAACATCAGACTGGGCCCGCCGAAGCTTCCCACTTCTTGAATTGAGCAGCCACCACTTTCGCCACGTCTTCCACATGGCCATGACCATTCTTGCAGCTACTAAGCTAAGAAGCTCTCTTTATTATTTATGTCCATGTGTACATCTGTGTGCACACGTATATCTAAGCACTCTATTTATATCTACATACAACTGCATCACCTATATCTACCATCCATTTATCTATCTATCTATCTATCTATCTATCTATCTATCTATCTATCTATCTATCTAATCATCTACTATCTCTCTATTATTTATCATCTCTCTATATATTGTTGGCTGTGTTCAGCTGGAGAACCCTGACTGATATCCTCACCTGACATTTCATAAAAGATTATTTATGCTTCCATTGGAGTAAAAAATCAGTCCTCACGTGTCAAAGAGAAGCGCCATGAAGCTAGAACAGTGATGCTTCAGGGCTTCTTGATCGCTGTGGATTACTCAGCAGAGGGATAATACCAGAGTGAGCCAGGTTCCTTCTATAGCCTTTTCTTAAGAGATAAGCTTGCTGACATGCAGTGATGGATTCTTTTCTTGTTTTCTTCAGGAAAAAGGGACTAAGGCTACAGAAAAGCATGTTGACACGTATGTGCTCCATGCTCACCTCACAGGCTTTCTATCCAAAGACTAAAAGAGTTCTCAAGGCCAGTGTAATAATGCCATCCAGAATTTGTTTTGCTCTTTGTTTTTAAGGAGTTGGAAGCAAGTATTATCTATTTTCTTCCATTCAAACTATGCCATATGTGATATCCTTAAATGATATTCCACATATCCCCAAATAGAATATTAGATGACAAAATTAGGCTCCTTTTTTTTTTTTTTTTTTTTTTTTTTT
>JADRCD010188517.1:0-30077 GCA_019843815.1 Montemys delectorum | reverse complement strand
AAAAAAAAAAAAAAAAAAAAAAAAAAAAAACTCTCAATTGCTCTGCACAGCCTGGATAATGGAATGATTTCTGAGCCTAGCTTTCCAAGTTTCCATCTGGCCCTTGCCATCCATGCTGACTTGTCATGAGTGCTCTACTCTCTTAAACACTTGTCTGAACCTAGAATACACCAAACAAATTTTGGTCTTAGAATTTCCAAATTGCTTAAAAGAAGTGTTTGCTCCTCAGTTCTCTCCTCTATCTCAAATACAGATGCCAATGCATGTCCTGGCCTGCTGTTCCTGCTCTCACTCACAGAGGGCACTCCTAATTCTTCTCTCGGCCAAAGTATTAAGAGGCCAGGAGGACTTTGGGGGTGGGGAGGGTGGAGTATTAGGTCATAGAGTAAAACCCTTATTATTAAAAGCTGTGTGTTTTTGAAAGTACATTAGAGAAGCGCATACTTCTCCAATATGTGAAGACATAGGAGCCACATAGAGCCAGAAAACAGACATCTGCACACACTTAATCTGCCTTGGTCTGGACTTGCATGATTCTAGAGCTATCTGTCAAATTTTGAGCCACTTCTGTCCTTTTCTCTCCTACTCTCCATCCTTTTGTTTTTTATTTTCCTTGCCAAATGACAAGCCCAAATTTACCATCTAATTCATCTAGTAAAATTTTGATTTCTAAGCACATATGGTGGTAGACTTAAATATCTGGGTATATAAAGAGGTTGCCAATTGTTGACTATAACATTTTGTGATGATTACTTCCATTGTTTTGCCCTTGTGAGCTTATGTTCTTTTTCTTTATCAACACCAGAATGTGGTTAGGAAGGAACAGAATTGTCACAGAACATTCTTGTTGGATCCATAGACCCACATTCAAGAGGTTTTCCTTGTTTTCTTTTCCTATTTGCGAAGTCAAACCTATTCTTTTACACATAAGATCTAATCAGAAATCATCTATTCTAGATCATTTTCCTGTTGCTGTGTTAAGGTGCTGAAGGCTTCATTTCAGCTTCAAAGGATGCCATGGCAGGACAAGGGCTAGAACTAAGGCAGAGACTATGAGGGTATGTTATTTAATAATTGCTTTCCCTGGCTTGCTCAACTTCTACAGCCCAAGGGATGGCCCACAGTTACCTGGGCCCTCCCATATCAATCAGAAAAAAAAACTCTAAAGACATGGACATAGACCAATCTAATGGTGGCAATTCTTCCACTGAGATCCCCTATCCCCAGATATGTCAAGGTTTATGTCAAGTAGATTAAAAACTATGAAATTCTCCAAACATAAAGGGTAAAAATAGAAAAATTAAAGGTCTTAACCTTATTGTGGCTTGAATGTTTTTTCCTCCAAAATTCATGTTTAAGTTTATTTCCTAGTGTCACAATGTTAAGAGATTAGCCTTTTAAAAGACAATCAAGATGTCAGAACTTTTCTCTGATAAGATTTGAGGAATTTCAACGTAACATATGGAATGGCTTGAGGGACAAAATTGTACCCTTCCTTCCTTTATGCCTTTCTGATTTATTCCGGGTGAAAACATTCAAGAAGGTGTCATCTTTAAAAGGGCAAGAGATTTATATGATCTGAACAAACCCCACAAATCCACAGGGTCATTTCAGAAGCAAAGAACAGTTATGGCCAGCCACCAAATCCACTGGCACCATGAACTTGAATGTCTCAGCCTCAAGAATTTATCTCTTATTCAGAAATAAATCTTATCTTTAAAAATTATTTGGCCTAAGACATCTTGTATGGCAGTATGAATGGATTCAAGATAATTTGTTCAGTTTGAATAGATTCTTCAGTATAGTAAACCTTTTCTCTTTTGAGAAAGTTGAGCCATTCAAAGAAATAACACTTCTGTTTTTCATCTACTATTTCTGCCATGGATATTTAAGGTCTTTTCTTGACCAGAAAGTATTGAGAACCTCTGATTAAACTGGCATATGGGAATCTTCTTCTTGGTAACATAGCAAAGAAGAATTAGAATAAGAATGAATAGACTCTAGTCTGAAGAGATAAAGAGGAGGAGAGCAGTAGACATTCACAAACTAGTGTAGAGTTCTGGGAAAGTAGGTTGATAGAAGTCTAGTCTACGAAATCTCATGAGAAGGCTAAAAGAAAACAATGATTCTAGAGCTATCTGTCAAATTTTGAGCCACTTCTGTCCTTTTCTCTCCTACTTTCCATCCTTTTGTTTTTTATTTTCCTTGCCAAATGACAGGCCCAAATTTACCATCCAATCCAAGTAGAAGATAAAGAAAATAGAAATGCTACCCAATGGGATTTTTCCTAAGGAAGCTGACTCTTATATCTAGCTGTACCAGTGCTGCCCATGGAGTCCAGCTATACCTGTCAGAGATTGCTAGGGAACATGGAGAAAGATAGTGCAGGATGTGGAAACCCAAACTATAGACGGTATGCACAATGTCTGAATAGAAGGTTGAAGTACACCAGGCTGTGGACATAGAAGCAAAATATAGAGCCAAGAGATTCTCAATGCCCATGACCATCAGCATCTGGAAAAGGTACACAGGATAATGGGAAGTGAACAGAGAACTTGCTGAGTATTGTGACTACCATCAAAAGAAAAGAAAAAATAAGTAAGTGCAGAAGTACTGACTTCTAAAAAAATAATAAATAAAAAAATTTTAAAAGGATAAACAAAGGCAAATGGGCTCTATGCCTTCCTAAAGCATCAGTCATAGAAAGTTCTAAGCAAACAGGTTGATTCCACAAACACAGGTTCTGATTTGAATGGAAGATGATGCTGAGATCAGAGCATTACGGCTGAAAGTGTAATTCAGTAACAACAGACCTTCTCACCAGATGAACGCACTGACTTGAAGTCTGTGAACTACTGATACTGGTAGGCAGTCCTTGACACACACCTGTAGAGACTGACCAAAAAGATAATCCAAGAAAAGGGCTATTTTATTTCCCCTTCTTCAACAAGTGAGATTCGTGAAAATTCTCTTGGGCCATTCTTACTGGGACTTAATGTCTAGGGGCAGGATGGTACCCATAAGGGGGCTGCCTCTTCTCTGAGGAGAAGGGGATGGGTTAGTGGGGGCAGAGGTTTGTGGGGGTGGGACTGGGAAGAGAGGACAGAGGGGCTCTTCAATTGGGATGTAAAGTGAATAAAGAAATAGACTAAGGGCCAAAAAAAAAAAAAATAGTTCTATAGTTTAAAAAAAGAGAAAGATACTGTCTTCCCAACTGGGAAAAAATATTACTCACCAATATCAATTCCTTGTGTTTTATCTCATTGATTTTGTATTTTTAATTTTTAAGTTATGTTTTAGTTCATTTTTTATTTTCATACCTTAAATATTCAATCCTTGTTCTTCAACTTGTCTGTCCATCATTGGAGAGGCTTTTATGTCTTTCCTTTCTGTCTTTAAATCTAACATACATCATTTTCATACTGTTATCATACATGTAATATATATACTTGTCTTGGTCTCTCCTAGGC
Source organism: Montemys delectorum (assembly GCA_019843815.1). NCBI lineage: Eukaryota > Metazoa > Chordata > Mammalia > Rodentia > Muridae > Montemys > Montemys delectorum. Next base: position 26,607 of record JADRCD010188517.1, on the reverse strand, counting down.
TCACCATTCAGATATTGAAACTATTGGCTCTAAAAAAAAAACAAACAAACAAATAATAAATTATGTTTCCATTTTTCTCAACTAATACCATAGTAACACTGTTTCTGAGCCTTATAGGGGCCACAATTTAAGTGTCCAGGTATCTTCTATTGCAAACTGATACCAACGCTGCTGTAAAATCATCCTATTTGTTACTGTAGTTAGCTTTACCTATACAAAGCAGTAAAGAACATAAATAAATCCAAGTAAAGATAATGGACTACAATGGCTTACAGAAAGAAAACAAACAGAAAGTAAGGAAAAAAGAAGACATTTTCATCCCAGCATACACACAAAATACAACAAAGAAACATGAAAAATGTAAGACAGTAGTCAACCATGTCATCTCCACAAGGTGACAACTCCTCATACTAGAAGCCAATGACGATGAGACAGACAATATGCCAGAAAATATTATTTAGAGGTCTGTGATCACATAGATGACTCAAATTGACAGATCAATGGAGTTATATCTTGTGGAGGGGTTCTTTTCTGGCGTGTCAGTTTGCAGATTTAAATGGCTCTTATGTTTAGACACCTGTATCTTTCAATAGGCTTAGGAAACTTTCTTGTCTAATGTCATTGAATTAATTTTCTATTCCTTTAGACTTATCTCAGCCCCTTCTTATACACTATAGAATCCTTTGTTGATTTCTTAACTGTATTCTAGAGTTCTTAGAACTCACTAGTTCTATCTTGATAGATGTCTAAACATGTCATTCTCAGCCTTCCTGAACTTTATTCTTCAGCTTGGTCTTGTTTATTGATGCTTTCCATTGTGTTATATTTTAATTGGATATTTTACTTGTTTTCATTTCAAATGTTATTCCTTTTCTGGCTTTTCTGGTTTTCCCTCTGCAAACCTCCTACACCTCTTACCCTGCTTCTATGGGAGTGGTCCCACACCCACCCACTCACTCCCAACTCACCACCCTAGCATTCCTCTACACTGGGGCATCAAGCCTTCACAGGACCAATGGCCTCTCCTCACACTGATGCCAGATAAGGCCTCTTTCACTACTTAAGTCCTTCCCCTAACTCCTCCATTGGGGTCTCTGTGCTCAGTCTGATGGTTAGCTGTGAGCATCCACATCTGTATTGGTCAGGATCTGGCAGAGCCTCTCAGGAGAATCCCCATATCAGGCTCCTGTCAGCAAGCACTTCTTGGCATCAGCAATAGTATCTGGGTTTGCTGTCTACAAGTGGGATGGGTCCCTAGGTGGGGCAGTCTCTGGATGGCCTTTCCTTAAGTCTCTGTTCCACTCTTTGTACCTGTATTTCCTTTAGACAGGAGCAATTCTGAGTTGAAATTCGGTGGATGGGTGGGTGGCCCCATGCCTCAACCCTGGGGGGGGCGGGTAAGGCATGCCTAACCTCTGGATACGGTCCCCTTTGTGGGATATTTCAGCTAATGTCATCCCAGTGGAGTCCTGGGAGGCTCTTGCTTTCCTGGCACCTGGGCCTTTCTAGTTGCTACCTCCAGTTCCCCATCTCCAATTGTTACACACCTCTGTTCAAATTCCTGACCCTCTGTACATCTCCTCCATCTCCTCCCATACCTGATTCTGCCCCCTCTTTTTCCCTTCCTACTCTTCTCTTTCTCCGAAGTCCACCCTACCCTCTACTTCCCTTGATTATATTGTTCCCCCTTCTAAGTAGGACTGAAGTATCCACGCTTTGGTCTTCCTTCCTCTTGAGCTTCATGTGGTTCACGAGTTCTATCGTGGGAATTCCATGCACTTGCCAAATATCCACTTATCAGGGAGTACTTCCCATGTATGTTCTTTTGTGTTTGGGTACCTCAACCAGGATGATATTTTCTAGTTCCATTCAATTGCCTGCAAATTTGGAGAAGTCACTGTTTTTAATAGCTGAGTAGTAATCCATTGTATAAATGTGCCACATTTTCTGTATCCCTCTGTTGAGGAACATCTGAGTTGTTTCCAGTTTCTGGCTATTATAAATAAAACTGCTATGAACACAGTGGATCATGTTTCCTTACTACATCTTGGAGCATCTTCTGGGTATATGCCCAGGAGTGCTATAGCTGAGTCCTCAGGTAGTACTATGTGCAATTTTCTGAGGAACTACCAGATTGATTTCCAGAGTGGCTGTACAACCTGGCAATCATACCAGCAATGGAGGACCGTTCCTCTTTCTCCACATCCTCGCCAGCATCTACTGTCACCTGCTTTTTGATCTTATCCATTCTGACTGGTGTGGGATGGAATCTCAGGGTTGTTTTGATTTGCATTTCCCTCATGACTAAGGATGTTGAACAATTTTTTTAGGTGCTTCTCAGTCGTTTGAGTTTCCTCAGTTGAGAGTTCTCCATTTAGCTCTGTTCCCCATTTTTTGATCCAGTTATTTGGTTCTCTGAGTCTAACTTCTTGAGTTCTTTGTATGTATTAGATATTAGCCCTCTATCAGATGTAGGATTGGTAAAGATCTTTTCTCAATTTGTTGGTTGCCTTTTGTCTTATTGACAGTGTCTTTTGCCTTACAGAGGCTTTGTAATTTTATGAGGTCCCAATTGTCGAATCTTCATCTTAGAGCATAAGGTATTGGTGTTCTGTTCAGGAAAATTTCCCCTGTGTCCATGTGCTCGAGGCTTTTCTCTTCTATTAGATTCAGTGCATCTGGTTTTATGTGGAGGTTCTTCATCCACTTGGACTTGAGCTTTGCACAGGAAGATAAGAATGGATCGATTTGCATTCTTCTACATGCTAACAACCAGTTGAACTAGCACCATTTGTTGAAAATGCTGTCTTTTTTCCACTGGATGGTTTTAGCTCCTTTGTCAAAGATCAAGTAGCCACAGGTGTGTGGATTCACTTCTGGGTCTTCAGTTCTATTCCATTGATCTGTCTGCCTTTCACTGTACCAATACCATGCAGTTTTTATCACCATTACTCTGTAATACAGCTTGAGGTCAGGGATGATGATTTCCCCGGAAGTTCTTTTATTGTTGAGAATAGTTTTCACTATCCTGAGTTTTTTGTTATTCCAGATGAATTTTCTTTTTTTTTTTTAATTTTTTTAATTAGGTATTTTCTTTATTTACATGTACATTTTCCCTTTCCCATCTTCTCCTCCAAAACAAACAAACAAACAAACAAACAAAAGCAAGAACAAACCCCTTTTGCCTCCCCCTCCCCATGCCTGCCACCCCACCCTCTCCCACTTATTGGCCCTGGCATTCCCCTACACTGGGGCACAAAACCTTCACAAGGTCAAGGTCCTTTACTCCTATTGATGATCGAATTTGCAATCCTCTACTATACCTGCTGCCAAAACATTCAGTCCCACCCTGTATAGTCCTTGATTGGTGGTTGGGTCCCTGGGAGCTCTGAGGGTACTAGTTAGTAATTGTTGTTCGTCCTAAGGGGCTGCAAACCCTTCAGCTCCATAGAACCTTTCTCTAACTCCTTCATTGGGGACCGTGTACTCAGTCCAGATGAATTTTCAAATTGCTCTTTCTAAGTCTGTGAAGAATTGAGTTGGAAATTTGATGGGGATTGCATTGAATCTGTAGATTGCATCCTGCAAGATAGTCATTTTTATTATATTAATCCTACCAATCCATGAGCATGGGAGATCTTTCCATCTTCTTAGGTCGTCTTAATTTTTTTTCAGGGACTTCAAGTTCTTGTCATATAGATCTTTCACGTGCTACTATAGAGTCACATCAAGGTATGTAATATTTGAGACTATTGTGAAGGGTGTTGTTTCCCTAATTTCTTTCTCACTCTGTTTATCCTTTGTGTAGAGGAAGGCCACTGGTTTGCTTGAGTTAGTTTTATGTCCAGCCACTTTGCTGAAGTTGTTTATCAACTGTAGCAGGTCTCTGGTAGAATTTTTGTGGTCACTTAAGTATACTCTCAAATTATCTCCAAATACTGATGTTTTGACTTCTTCCTTTCCGACTTGTATCCCTTTGACCTCCTTTTGCTGTCTAATTGCCCTAGCTAGAACTTCAAGTACTATATTGAATAGATAGGGAGAGCATGCAAAGCCTTGCTAATCCCTGCTTTTAGTGGGATTGCTTCAAGTTGCTCATCATTCAGTTTGATGTTGGCTACTGGTTTGCTGTATATTGCTTTTACTATGTTTAGGAATAGGCCTTGAATCTTTCCAAGACTTTTAACATGAACTGATGTTGAATTTTGTCAAATTCTTTTTCAGCATGTAATGAAATGATCACAGGGTTTTTTTTCTTTGAGTTTGTTATGTAATGGATTACTTTGATGGATTTCTATATATTGAACCATCCCTGAATCCCTGGTATGAAGCCTACTTGATCGTGATGAATGACCATTTTGATGTGTTCTTGGATTTGGTTTGTGAGAATTTTATTGAGTATTTTTGCATCAATTTTCATACCAGAAATTGGTCTGAAGTTCGCTTTTATGTTCAGTCTTTGTGTGGTTTTGATATCAGCATAATGGTGGCTCCATCAATCAAATTGGGTAGTGTTCCTTCTGTTTCTATGTTGTGGAATAGTTTGAAGAGTATTGGTATTAGGTCTTCTCTGAAGGTCTGATACAATTCTGCACTAAATCCATCTGGTTCTGGGCTTCCTTTTATTGGGAGACTTTTAATGACTGCTTTTATTTCTTTGTGAATTATGGGACTGTTTAGATGGTCCTGACTTAATTTTAGTACCTGATATCTGTCTAGAAAATTGTCCATTTCATCCAGATTTTCCAGTTTTGTTGAGTATAGGCTTTTGTAGTAAGATCTGAAAATTTTTTGAATTTCCTCAGTTTCTGTTGTTATGTCTCCCTTTTCATTTCTGATTTTGTTAATTTGGATACTGTCTATGTGCTCTCTGGTTAGTCTGCCTAAGAGTTCATCTATCTTGTTGATTTTCTCAAAAGAACTAGCTCCTGGATTTGTTGATTCTTTGTATAGTTCTTTTTGTTTCTACTTAGTTGGTTTTAGCCCTGAGTTTGATTATTTCCTGCCATCTACTTCTCTTGGGTGTATTTGCTTCTTTTTGTTCTAGAGTTTTCAGGTGGTCTGTCAAGCTGCTAGTGTATGCTCTCTCCACTTTTTTTTTGTAGGCACGCAGAGCTATATATTTTCTTCTTAGCACTGCTTTCATCCTATCCCATAAGTTTGGGTATGTTGTGCCTTCATTTTCATTGAATTTTAAAAAGTCTTTAATTTATATTTTTATTTCTTCCTTGACCAAGTTATCATTGAGTAGAACATTATTCAGCCTCCACATATAAGTGGGCTTTCTGTTATTTTTGTTGTTATTGAAGAACAGCCTTAGTCTGTGGTGATCTGATAGGATACATGGGATTATTTCATTCTTCTTGTATCTATTCAAGCCTGTTTTGTGACTGATTATGTGGTCAGTTTTGGAGAAGGTATCATGAGGTGCTAAGAAGAAGGTATAGTCTTTTGTTTTAGGATGAAATGTTCTATAGATGTCTGTTAAATCCATTTAGTTCATAGCTTCTGTTAGTTTGACTGTGTTGCTGTTTAGGTTCTGTTTCCATGATCTGTGCATTGCTAGGAGTGTTGAAGTCTCCCATTATTATTGTATGAGGTGCAATGTGTGCTTTGAGCTTTAGAAAAGTTTCTTTTATGAATGTGGGTGCCCCTGCATTTGGAGCATAGATGTTCAGAATTGAGAGTTCCTCTTGGTAGCTTTTTCCTTTGATGTGTATGAAGTATTCTTCCTTATCTTTTTTGATAACTTTTGGTTGAAGGTTGATTTTTTTGATATTAGTATGACTGCTTCAGCTTGTTCTTGGGATCATTTGCTTGGAAAATTGTTTTCCAGCCTTTTACTGAGGTAATGTCTGTCTTTTTCACAGAGGTGGGTTTCCTCTATGCAGCAAAATTATGGGTCCTGTTTACATAGCCAGCCTGTTAGTCTCTGTCTTTTTATTGGGTAATTGAGTCCATTTATATTAATAGACAGTAAGGAAAAGTAATTGTCACTTCCTGTTATTTTGTTGTTAGAGTTGGAATTCTGTTCATGTGGCTATTTTCTTTTAGTTTTGCTGAAAGATTACTTTCTTGCTTTTTCTAGGGTATAATTTCCTCCCTTGTGTTGTAGTTTTCCATCTATTATCCTTTGTAGGGCTGGATTTGTAGAAAGATACTTTGTAAATTTGGTTTTGTCATGGAATATCATGGTTTCTTCCTCTATGGTAATTGAGAGTTTTGCTGGGTATAGTAGCCTAGGCTGGCATTTGTGTTCTCTTAAGGTCTGTATGACATCTGCCCAGGATCTTCTGGCATTCATAGTCTCTGTTGAGAAGTCTGGTGTAATTCTGATAGGTCTGCCTTTATATGTCACTTAACCTTTTTCCCTTGCTGCTTTTAACATTCTCTCTTTGTATTTTGCATTTGATGTTTTGACTATTATGTGACGGGAGGAATTTCTTTTCTGGCCCAGTCTATTTGGAGTTCTGTGGGCTTCTTGTATGTTCATGGTCATCTCTTTCTTTAGGTTAGGAAAGTTTTCTTCTATAATTTTGTTGAAGATATTTACTGGTCCCTTAAATTAGGAGTCTTCACTCTCTTCTATGCATATTATCCTTAGATTTGGTCTTCTCATTGTGTCCTAGATTTCCTGGATGTTTGGGGTTAGGAACTTTTTGCATTTTGGATTTTCTTTGACTGTTGTGTCAATGTTTCCTATAGTATCTTCTGCACCTGAGATTCTGTCTTCTATCTCTGTTGGTGATGCTTGTGTGTATGAGTATTGATCACTTTCCTAGGTTTTCTACCTCCAGGGTTGTCTCCCTTTGTGATTTCTTTATTGTGTCTATTTCCCTTTTTAGATCCTGAATGGTTTTGTTCAATTCCTTCACCTGTTTGGCTTTATTTTCCTGTAATTCTTTAACAGATTTTTGTGTTCCCTCTTTAAGGGCTTCTAGCTATTTACCTGTGTTCTCCTATATTTCTTTAAGGGAGTTAGTTATGTCCTTCTTAAAGTCCTCTATCATCATTATGAGTTGTGTTTTTAAATCAAAGTCTTGCTTTTCTGGTGTGTTGTGGTATCCAGGGCTCTCTGTGGTGGGAGAACTGGGTTCTGATGATGCCAAGTAGCCTTGGTTTCTGTTGTTTATGTGTTGCACTTGCCTCTCATCATCTGGTTATCTGTGGTGTTAGCTGGTCTTGCTGTCTCTGACTGTAGCTTGTACCTCCTGTAAGCCTGTGTTTCAGCATTCCTGGGAGACCAGCTCTCTCTGGGTGGAATTTGGATACGGAAAGCTGTGGCACAGGGTCAGCTCCAAGTTGCAAACAGAAACTGGAAGGATCCTGCCCCCAGCTGTTCCGTGGTTTCTGTGTCCTGATGTCTCTGGGCAGATCCCTCGTGGGTCAGGAATTTGAGCAGAAGTGGTGGTCTCCCCTGTGTTCTCAGATGTGTCAGCACTTCTGGAAGACCAGCTCTCTCCTGGCAGGATTTGGGTACAGTGAGCTATAGCACAGGGTCAGCTCTAGGTGCAGATGGAAACCAGAAGCTCCACTGTGTTTTTAATATGATTAATGAATTGTTTCATTTCTAGAACTCCTGTTTGGTTTTCTTGGTTCCATGCTGATTCTTTACTGTGATAATTCCCTTGCCTGGGTTCTTAAATGCCTTAATAACTCCATAGGTGTGTATGTGTGCAAATATTTTCTATTTACATATATATATCATATGTGTACTACATAATGCTTATATAACTACATTGTGTTAACACAAAGTTTCTCAACTTGTGGGTTAAAGGGTCACGTCCTGTAGTGGCTGGTTTTGTGTGTCAACTTGACACAGGCTGGAGTTATCACAGAGAAGGGAGCTTCAGTTGGGGAAGTGCCTCCATGAGACCCAGCTGTGGGGCATTTTCTCAATTAGTGATCAAGGGGGTAGGGCCCCTTGTGGGTGGTGCCATCCCTGGGCTAGAATTGGGTTCTATAAGAGAGCAGGCTGAGCAAGCCAGGAGAAGCAAGCCAGTAAGGAACATCCCTCCATGGCCTCTACATTAGCTCCTGCTTCCTGATCTGCTTGAGTTCCAGTCCTGACTTCCTCTTGTGATCAACAGCCATGTGGAAGTAAGCTGAATAAACCCTTTCCTCCCCAACTTGCTTCTTGGTCATGATGTTTGTGCAGGAATAGACACCGTGACTAAGACACAGCCTTAGTAAGATTTAGAATCACTGTCTTAGCAAACTATTATATGTAGTTGTGGTCCTACATGCTTTTCAGCAGCCCCTTTCTAAAGTAGATCACATTTTAGACTTCTAACCAAGTCTTATCAAATACAAAAGAATCGAATGTCTTCTATATAAAAAGATTAAGCTAAATAAAACTCAAACTCAATAGCAATATAAGCCAAAAATCTATACAAATTATCACTAATGAATCACTGGGTCATAGAGAAATGTGTGAATAAAGTTTTTCAATGCATAAAATCAAAACTGTAGCTATGTGTGTAATCAGAGTCTTCAAGATACAGCAAAGATAGTTCTAAGAAGAAAGTTTATAGCTGTGAGTATCAATTAATATGAAAAAAAGTGTCAGGAAGCCTAGAGAAATGTCTCAGTGCTTAAGAGCAGCAGTTACTTTTTCAGATGACTCAGGTTTATTTCCAAGTATTCACATGGTGGCTTGCCACCATCTGTAACTCCAGTTCCAGGGGATCTGCTTTTTCTCTTCTGCCCTCCATGGGCCTCGGGCACACATACATATAACATATATCCAAGCAAAATATACATACACATAAAATAATTTTAATTCAATTTTAAAAATCAAAAATATCAAATAAATATAGCCAATTTTACAGAGCCAATAAATACAGTCAGAAAAGCAATAGTAAACAAGCTAAGACCCCAAGCAGTATACAACATGAAATAATATCAGGGAAGAAATTATGCAATGGATGCTTAGAAATAATATAGTGATTGAAATAAAGCATTGGTTCTCCAGGGCAGGAGAGATAGTTCAATCATTAACAGTGCTAGATGCTCTTCCAGAGGACTCAAGTTCAATTCACAACATTCACATGTTAGCTCACAAACATTTGAAATTTCAGGATATCCTAGGGCACCAGGCACCCGTTGTAGTATACAGATACACATGCAAACCAAAATCACATATACATTAAATAAATATGTAAATAAATAAATAAATTTTAAAACATAATAAAATAAATCTTTTTTTAAAAAGTGAGTTAGTTCTTCAAGAAAGTAAGCAAACTCTTAGCCAAACTAATGAAAATACAAAGCCCAAAATCAATAAAATTAGACATAAAGGGAGGAACCCTAAACAGATGCCAGAGAAATCCAGAGAATGGCTGTGAAATACCCTGAAAATATACTCCCAAAATGTGTGGGAAAACTGATACATTCTTAATAATATATTACCTTACAAATTAAGTCAAGAAGACATAGGCTACATAAGCCAGATCTATGACAAGCAACTACTAAAATGTTTCCAAAAAAGAAGCATAGGTTCGGACAGATTCATCACCAACTTATATCAGACCTTTACAGAAAAGCTATACTATGCTGCTTAATGAGCTCTTTCTTAGCAAGCATAGCAGAGTATCATTAATAGTGTCAGGTATTGGTTCTTGCCCATGGGATGGTTCTCAAGTTAAGACAGTCATTGGTTGGCCATCACCTCAGTTTCTACTCCATCTTTGTCTTCAACCTAGTCACTTGGGAGCTACCAGAGACTGAACCAAAGAGCATACATGGGCTGGACCTAACCACCTAACCAACACACACACACACACACACACGTAGCAAATGTGCAGCTTGGTCTTCATTAAAGTCTCCCAATAACTGGAGCTGTTGCTGTTCCTGATTCTGTTGCCTGCCTGTGGATCCTGTTCCCTTAACTGGCCTACCTTGTATGGCCTTTGTGAGAAAGGATAGGACCAGGGTGGGTTGGTACCAGCAGAGGAGCTTCCCCTTCTCAAAGGAAAAGAAGAGGGTGTGGGAGAGGTGTTGTGTGAAGGGGAACTGGCTGGAAGGAAAGGGGTAATAGAGAACAAAAAAGCTCCTTCTCAGAAAAAGAAAAAAAGACCATCAAAACCATTCTCAGAGACAGTTATCCAGTGCAGATATGTCCAACCTGCAGTCCAGAAAGCCTTGAATGTGATCCAACACATTTATAGACCACAGTGTCATGTTCAAATGTCAAAAGATTGGACACCTCTTTCCTAATGCCAACATCAGACAAAGACATTCGCATAGGAAAAAAAAAAAACCTCTAGAACAGTTTTCTGAATGAACATAAATAGAAGCAAAAACTCTCAATAAAATACTGGCAAATTCAAACGAACATTAAGATGATCACATAACCAAGATAAAATTAGATAATTGATTCAACATGAACAAATCAGTAAATTTCATACAGCTCACAAATAGACGTAAGGACAGAAACCACATGAGCTTCTCAATACATACAGAAATGTCCTTTGACAAAGTCACCACCACTTACTGATAAAAGTCCTGAAGAAACTAGGAATTGAAAGAAAATAAGAAAGGCTATACATAAAAAACCTACTGCCAGTGTTACACTAATGGGGAAAACTGAGAGCTCTTCCTCTAAAATTTGAATGAGACAAAGGTGCACAATCCCACTCAATACACAGCTTAAGCCAAAACAAAAACAAAAACAAAAGGGGGATGTATATAAATAGGAGGAGGAAAACTCTAATTACCCCTAATTGCAGGTTATATAATCCTATGCTTAAAACACTAAAAATAACTATTATGTGATTCCGTTTCATCACAGATGGAAAGTAAGCCAGCACAACATAAAGAGTCCCATTTCTCCATTCCTCCATGTTTGTTTGAACTAGTCACAATATCCAAGATTTTAACCAGCCTAGATGTCCACAAAAGATAAGTTAATATATAAATATATATGTATGTATATACATACATATAAATATATATGTATATACATACATATATATTTATGTGTGTGTGAGTGTGTGTATGTACTATATATATATATATATATATCTATATATATGTAAATATTGGATTTATTGGCTGGAAAGAACAAAAATATGTCATTTGCAGGAAATAGAAGGAATTAAAAATATTAATCTGAATAAATTAGATTCATAAAAACAAAGTATAATATTTCCTTTCATATGAAGAATCTAAGTGTGTGTGTGTGTGTGTGTGTGTGTGTGTGTGTGTGATGAAAACAATGGGGAACTATTAAAAAGGTTGAAGAACAGAAAGGTAGAAAAGAAAAAAGACAAGAGTATATAGTGAGGAAAGGAAGAAAATATGCATTCTCTCATATGTGGAATCCATATTATTACAGAGAAGTTGTCACGTGAAAACAGAAGAAAGGAGTGGGGCAGGGTCCTTCCTGCCTCTATCTGCACCCAGGAGCTGGGGCTGTTCCACAGCCCTCTATGCTCAGTTCCTGCCTGGGTAGAGATCATCTCCAGGAAGTACTCTAACCCCCAGACTCAGAGGTGAGATCATCATCAGAAGTGAGATCACCATTTTATCTCTTGTGATTGTCTAAGGCGGGACGAGCCAGGAGCACTCAGGCCTCAGAAGTGGTAGAGCAGCTGGGACAGGGTCCTTCCTGCCTCCATCTTCACCAAGGAGCTGGAGCTGTTCCATAGCCCTCTGTATACAGGTTCTGCCAGAAGAGGGTTGGTCTTCCAGGAGTGCTGACACAGGCTTACAGGCCCACAGGAGGGACAAGTTCATGCCAGATACAGCAAAACCAACTAACACCAGAGATAATCAGATGGCAAAAGGCAAACACAACCTTACAACAGAAACCGAGGCTGCATGGCCTCATCAGAACCAAGTTCTCCCACAACAACAAGTCCCAGATACCCCAACACATCCGAAAAGCAAGATTTGGATTTAAAATCACTTCTCATGATGCTGATAGAATGCTTTAAGAAAGACATAAATAACTCCCTTTAAAAATACAAAACAAAGGAAAACAGGTAGAAAACCTTAAATAGGAAACATAAAAATTCCTTAAAGAATTACAGGAAAAGACAGCCAAAAAAGTAAAGATATTGAACAAAACCATCCAGGATCTAAAAATGGAAGTACACACAATAAAGAAATCACAAAGAGAGACAACTCTGGAGATAGAAAACCTAGGAAAGAAGTCAGGAGCCATAGATGCAAGCATCAGCAACAGAATACAAGAGATAGAAAAGAGAATCTCAGGAGCAGAAGACACCACAAAAAACATTGACACTACAGTCAAAGAAAATATAAAATGCAAAAAGCTCTTAAGCCAAAACATCCAGGAAATCTAGGACACAATGAGAAAATCAAACCTAAAAATAATAGGTATAGAGAGAATGAAGATTCCCAACTTAAAGGGCCAGTAAATATCTTCAACAAAATTATAGAAGAAAACTTCCCTAACCTAAAGAAAAAGATGCCCATGAACATACAAGAAGCCTACAGAATTCCAAATAGACTGGACCAGAAAAGAAATTCCTCCCATCACATAATAATCAAAACACCAAATGCACAAAACAAACAAACAATACTAAAAGCAGTAAGGGAAAATGATCAAGTAACATATAAAGGAAGAACTATTAGAATTACACCAAACTTCTCAACAGAGACTATGAATGCCAGAAGATCCTGGGTTGATGTCATACAGGTCCTAAGAGAACACAAATGCCAGCCCAGGCTACAATACCAGCAAAACTCTCAGTTACCATAGATGGAGAAACCAAGGTATTCCATGACAAAACCAATATCTTGCACAATATCTTTCCACAAATCCAGCCCTTCAAGTGATAATAAAAGGAAAACTCCAACACAAGGAGGGAAACTACACCCTACAAATATCAAGAAAATAATCTTCTTTTAACAAACACAAAATAAGGTAGGTACACAAACATAATTCCACCTCTAACAACCAAAATAACAAGGAGCAATAATCAGTTTTCCTTAATATCTCTTAACATCAATGGACTCAATTCCCCAATAAAAAGACATAGACTAACAGACTTGATACATAAACAGGACCTATCATTTTGCTGTATACAGGAAACCTTACTCAGTGACAAAGACAGACACTACTTCAGAGAAAAAGGCTGGAAAACAATTTTCTAAGCAAATGGTCCCAAGAAACAAGCTGGGGTAGCCATTCTATTATCGAATAAATTCAACGTTCAACCTAAAATTATCAAAAAAGATAAGGAAGGACACTTCATACTCATCAAAGGTAAAAGCTACCAAGAGGAACTCTCAATTCTGAACACCTATGCTCCAAATGCAAGTGCACCCACATTCATAAAAGAAACTTTGCTAAAGCTCAAAACACACATTGTACCTCACACAATAATAGTGGGAGACTTCAACACCCTCCACTCTCAACAATGGACAGATCATAGAAACAAAAAGTAAACAGGGAGACTGTTAAACTAACAGAACTTACTAACCAAATGGATTTAACAGATATCTATAGAACATTTCATCCTAAAACAAAAGACTGTACCTTCTTCTGAGCACATCATGATACCTTCTCAAAAATTGATCATATAATCGGTCACAAAACAGGCCTTAACAGATACAAGAAGATGGAAATTACACCATGAATGCTATCAGATCACCATGGACTAAGGCTGGACTTCAATAAAAACATAAACAATAGAAAGCCCACATACATGTGGAAGCTGAACAACAGTCTCCTCAATGATAACTTGGCCAAGGAAGAAATAAAGAAAGAAATTAAAGACTTTAAAGTTTAGTGAAAATGAAATCGCAACATACTCAGATTTAGGGGACACAATGAATGCAGTGCTAAGAGGAAAACTCATAGCTCTGAGTGCCTCCATAAAGAAACTGGAGAGAACATACACTAGCAGTTTGGCAGCATAACTGAAAGCTCTAGAACAAGAAGAAGCAAATAGACCTAAGGCAGGAAATAAAAAAAAATCAGGGCTGAAATCAACAAAGTACAAACAAAAAGAACTATACAAAGAATCAACAAATCCAGGAGCTGGTTCTTTGAGAAAATCAACAAAATAGATGAACCCTTAGGCAGAATAACCAGAGGGCACAGCAACCGTGTCCATATCAACAAAATCAGAAATGAAAAGGGAGACATAACAATGGAACCTGAGGAAATCCAAAAAATCATCAGATACTACTACAAAAGCCTATATTCAACAAATCTGGAAAATCTAAATGAAATGGACAATTTTCTAGACAGATAACTGGTACCAAAGTTAAATGAGGATCAGATAAACCTTCTAAACAGTCTTGTAACTCCTAAATAAATAGGAGGAGTCATTAATATTCTCCCAACCAAAAAAAAAAAAAAAAAAAAAAAGCCCAGTACTAGATGGGTTTAGTGCAGAATTCTATAAGACCTTCAAAGAAGACCTAATCTCAATACTCTTCAAACTATTCCACAAAATAGAAACAGAAGGAACACTATACATTTTGTTTTATGAAGCCAAAATTACTCTGATACCTAAACCACAAAGACCCTACAAAGACAGAGAAATTCAGACCAATTTCTTTTATGAATATTGATGCAAAAATACTCAATAAAATTATTGCAAACTGAATCCAAGAATGCATCAAAACAATCATCCACAATGATCTAGTAGGCTTCATCCCAGGGATTCAGGAATGGATCAATATACAGAAATCTATCAATGTAATCCACTATATAAACAAACTCAAAGGAAAAAAAAACCCACATGATCATTTCATTAGATGTTGAGAAAACATTTGACAAAATCCAATGCCTCCTCATGATAAAACTCTTGGAAAGATCAGGAATTCAAGACCCATTACCTAAATACACTAAAAGCAATATACAGCAAACCATTGGCCAACATCAAACTGAATGGAGAGAAACTTGAAGCAATCCCACTAAAATCAGGGACTAGACAAGGCTGCCCACTCTCTCCCTACCTATTCAATATTGTACTTGAAGTCCTAGCCAGAGCAATTAGATAACAAAAATAATTCAAAGGGATATATATTGGAAAGAAAGAAGTCAAAATATCACTATTTACAGATGATAGTATACTTGACACAAAAAAGTCCACCAGAGAACTCCTAAACCTGATAAATAACTTCAGCAAAGTGGCTAGATATAAAATTCACACAAACTAATTAGTAACCTTGCTCTACTCAAAGGATAAACAGCCTAAGAAAGAAATTAGGGAAACAACACTTCTCACAATAGTCACAAATAATATAAAATATCTTGGTGTGACTCTAACTAAGCAAGTGAAAGATCTGTATGACAAGAACTTCAAGCCTCTGAAGAAAGAAATCAAAGAAGATCTCGGTAGATGGAAAGATCATCCATACTCATGAAATGATAGGATTAATACAGTAAAAATGACCATCTTGCCTAAAGCAATCTACATATTCAATGCAATCCCCATCAAAATTCCAACTCAATTCTTCATAGAGTTAGAAAGAGCAATTTCTAAATTCATCTGGAATAACAAAAACTCAGGATAGTAAAAACTATTCTCAACAATAAAAGAACTTCTGGTGGAATTACCATCTGGGACCTCAAGCTGTATTACAGAGCAATTGTGATTAAAAAACAAACAAACAAACAAAACTGCATGGTATTGTTACAGTGAAAGGCAAGTAGATCAATGGAATAGAATTGAAGACCCAGAAATGAACCCATGCACCTATGGTCACTTGATCTTTGACAAAGGAGTTAAAACCATCCAGTGGAAAAAACACAGCATTTTATTTTATTTTCTCTTCTTTTCTTTTCTTTTCTTTTCTTTTCTTTTCTCTTTTTTTTTTTTTGTTTGTTTTTAAAACACATTATTTTCAACATATGGTCCTGGTTCAACTGGTGGTTAGCATGTAGAAGAATGCAAATTGATCCATTCCTATCCCCTCGTACAAAGCTCAAGTCAAAATGGATCAAGGACCTCCACATAAAACCAGATACACTGAAGCTAGTAGAAAAGAAAGTGGGGAAGAGCCTCAAGTACATGGGCACAGGGGAAGTTTTCCCGAACAGAACACCAATGGCTTGTACTATAAAATCAAGAATCCACATATGGGATGGCATAAAATTACAAAGTTTCTGTAAGGCAAAGGACTCTGTCAATATTACAAAACAGCAATCAAGAGAGTGTGAAAATGTGTTTGCCAACCCTATGTCTGATAGAGGGCTAATATCCAATATATAAAAAGAGCTCAAGATGATAGACTCCAGAGAATCATAAACCCTATTTAAAAATGGGGTATATCTTCTGAGATCTTCTTCGATTTCCTTCTTCAGAGACTTGAAGTTCTTGTCATATATATCTTTCACTTCCTTAGTTAGAATCACCCCAAGGTATTTTATATTATTTGTGACTATTGTGAAGGGTGTTATCTCCCTAATTTCTTTCTCAGACTGTTTATCTTTTGTGTAGAGGAAGGCCACTGATTTGCTTGAGTTAATTTTATATTGAGCTACTTTGCTGAAGTTGTTTATCAGGTTTAGAATTTCTCTGATGGAATTTTTGGGGTCACTTAATTATACTATCATATCATCATCAAATAGTGATAATTTGACTTCTTCCTTTCCAATTTGTATCCCTTTGATCTCCTTTTGTTGTCTAATTGCTCTGGCTGGGACTTCAAGTACAATATTGAATAGGTAGAAAGAGAATGGTATGGGCCTTGAATTCTTGATCTTTCCAAGAATTTTATCATGAAGGGTATTGGATTTTGTCAAATGCTTTCTTAGCATCTAATGAGATGATCATATGTTTTTTTTTTTCATTGAATTTGCTAGAGAAAGGACCCAAGGAGCTGAAGGGTTTACAGCCCCTTAGGACAAACAACAGTATGAACTAACTAGTACCCTCAGAGCTCCGAGGGACTAAACCACCAACCAAAGAGCACACATTGTGGGACTTATGGTTCCAGCTGCATATGTAACAGAGGATGGCCTAGTCGATTATCAATGGGAGGAGAGGCCCTTAGCCCTGTGAAGGCTCTATGCCCCAGTGTAGGAGTATGCCAGGGCCAGGAAGTGGGAGGTAGTAGGTTGGTGAGCAGGGGGAGGAAAGAGGGAACAGGGATTTTTTTTTTTTTGGAGGGGAAACCAGGAAATGAGATATTATCTGAAATCTAAAGAAAATATCTAATAAAAAAAGCAGAGTACAGAGTTAAACAAAGAATTCTCAACTGTGGAATACTGAATGGCTGAGAAGTACCTAAAGAAATGTTCAACATCCCTAATCATCAGAGAAATGCAAAACAAAACAACTCTGAGATTCCATCTCACACCAGTCAGAATGGCTAAGATCAAAAACTCAGGTGACAGCAGATGCTGGCTAGGATGTGGAGAAAGAGAAACACTCTGCCATTACTGATGGGATTGCAAGCTGGTACAACCGGTCTGGAAATCAGTTTGGTGGTTCCTCTGGAAATTACACTTAGTACTACCTGAGGATCCAGTCATAACACTTCTGGGCATATATCCAGAAGATGCTCCAACAGATAACAAGGACACATGCTCTATTATGTTCATAGCAGCCATATTTATAATAGCCAGAATCTGGAAATAACCTAGATGTCCTTCAACAGAGGAATGAATACACAAAATGTAGTACATTTACACAATGGAATACTACTCGGCTATTAAAAATGATGAATTCATGAAGTTCTTAGGCAAATGGATAGAACTAGAAAATATCATCCTGAGTAAGGTAACCCTATCACAAAAGAACACACATGGCATGCACTCACTGCTAAGTGGATGTTAGCCCAAAAGCTCAGAATACCCAAGATACAATTCACACACCACATGAAGCTCAAGAAGAAGGAAGACCACGGTTTGGATACTTCAATCCTTCTTAGAAGGGGGATCAAAATATCCATGGTAGGAAATTCAGAGACAAAGTTTGGGGCAGAAACTGAAGGAAAGCATTCAGTGACTGCTCCGCTAGGGATCCATCCCATATACAGTTACCCAACCCAGACACGATTGTCGATGCCACCAAGTGCTTACTGACACAGGAGCTTGATATAGCTGACTCCTGAGAGGCTCTGCCAGTGCCTGACTAATACAGAAATGGATGCTCACAGCCATCCATTGGACTGAGCACAAAGTCCCAATGGAAGAGCTAGAGAAAGAACCCAAGTAGCAGATAGGGTTTACAGCCCCATAGGAGGAACAACAATATGAAGTAACCAATACCCCTAGAGCTCCCAGGGACTAAACCACTAACCAAAGAGTACACATGGTGGGACTCATGGCTACAGCCACATATGTAGCAGAGGATGGCCTTGTGGAACATAAATGAGAGGATAGGCCCTTGGTCTCATGAAGACTTGATGCCCTAATATAGGGTAATGCCAGGACAGGGATGTGGGAGAGGGTGGGTTAGTGAGCAGTGAGGGGGGGATGAGCAATGAGGGGGGATGAAATAGGAGTATTTTCAGAGGGTATAAAATTTGCAATTTAAATAAAGAAAACATCTAATAAAAAAGACAAAAAAATATAAAGAGAAGAAAGACTACATGAGGGGGAGAGAGTGGACTATAAACAGCAGGATAGAAGGGACAGACAAGAGAGTGTTGGGTCAAGTATAAGCAAGGTACAATGACACAATAATGAAAATTCTATAATGAAATCCACTCTTTTATATACCAATGGAAAATTACTAGAATAACAAAAAAAATTACAAAGACCATTCTTTTATTCTGAATGAGACTATTTCCCATGCTACCTTAATATGCAGAAAGCTAATGGCTCTCCATCTCAACCATATTTGAAATTTATAAATTGCATTCCACTAAAAGAGATGACATGGGATTGTATGAAATGAGAAATTGGCTCCTGTATACAGATAGAAAATCCAGTGAACCCATCAGGACTAAATAATGGCCCAAAGTATCATAGTAGGAAGGCCAGGGCTGCAGGGAAAATATAGTAGAAAAAAGCAAGTTACAAAAAGCTTCTGTTTGATGTTTATTTTGATTTTATATTTCTTGCAGTGATGAGGGTAAACCCAGGTCACCAGTCCCAATAATACACTTCTAAAGAATGTCAAACACCTTGAGGTATTACTTTTTTCAAGAGATCTGACCAGAAAACTCCAGAAGACTGACACACCAGCTACACAAGCAGGTAACTATGTCACAAAGTCATCTGGCTCTATTGCCATTTGAGATTGATGTTACACTAGCACCTGTATATCAGAATACTTCATGTCGTAAGTGAGTGAGATGTGGTCTGTTTTCATGATGCTCTAACCAAGAATGAAGTCTAATACTTATATCTGGATTTCTAGCAATGTGATTTCTCTAATATATGCACATATATATCTTTTTGTGAGGTGGGGTTAATTTTCTAATAAGACTAAAAGATTTTAAACTCCCTGAGGATACGTTTCTATAATAAAACTGGGTTAAACTTCTGCCTGTTCCGTGCAGGACACATAGATGGGGCTGTCAAGTATGTAGGAGTCTGTTCCTTATCTGTGAAATGGGGATAGTGTGTTTCCTTCCTTCACAGTGTCATGAGAAATGAGCAAGTGCCCATGAAAGCGCCTTATAGAGTCACTACCACATAAGGTCTCAATAACCGTCTGGGCTGTTTTCTCCTACCAGAGGAGCTTTTAATGAGTAAAACAATAAAGGCCAAAATTAGTATTCACATCACATCGAATTTTGTCCAAAGCGTGTGTCCCTGTTTGCTTATCCATGTGTTGGTTCCTCACAATACTAATTAGGTCAGATCAAATGTATTATAATTAACCATGACACTTGTGCAGGCTTACATTTTCGCACTGAAATGAAAAACTGAAAATGAATTAATAACTAGCAATTTTGAAAATTATGGCCAATTAATTTGTCAGCAATAAACTAGGTATGCTTTCTTCTTAAAAAACATGAGATATTTTAAGCATTGGTGGACAAATAACTGGGAGACCCACACACTTTTTTGACCTTGTATATCTATTTAAATTTTATTGTATTTTGTATTATGTTTTTGTTTAAAACAAATTTTAAGCTTAAATATATGTTGATCATATTCTTCCCTTCCAATTGTTTCTTTCGGATCTGCACCCTCTCCCTACCCACCCAACTTTAAGGTATTTCTCAAAAAACAAACAAAACCACAACACTTCAACAAAACCAAGAAAATACTCCCCATATCCCACCCCCCCAAAAAAACTAAACTGTAACCAAGTAAAAGCACACACACACACACACACACACACACACACACACACACACACACACACACACTGTGGAGTTCATTATATGTTAGTCACATACTCCTGAACATAAAACCTGTTCTGGAGTGGTTAGTACACCTAGTATCACTCTATTGGAGAAAACTGATTTTCTCTCTCCCAGTAGGTATAAGTGACAGTTCAGTTAACCTTTGCCCTAGAGGGGACTTTTTCATCCATTCATTCATTCACTCATTTTTTAATATAACAAAATAAAATACAGTGAGATTAAACAGCATTAAAGTTGGACAAGACAAAGCAACAGAAAGAAAGGAGACTAAGAGAAAGCACAAGAATCAGAGGCCCTCTTGTTTGCACACTCAGGAAGCAACATGTGTATGCAGAGGACCTGGTACAGACCAGTGGAGACCATGTGTAATCATCACATTAAATGCAAATAGTCAAGTCCCAACTAAAAGCAGAAATTGTCAAATGAGTTTTTAAAGTAAGACCCAAGTATCTGCTGCTTACAAAAAATAAACCTTAAATAAGTCACATAAGTAGGTAGTAAGTAAGACCATGGAAATTATACATCATGATAACGACACTACAATGAAGCTAGTATAGCCATTTTATTTTTACTTTACAAGCCAGATACATTTTTAAAAGATTGTGTTTACAATAAGTAAATTACGTAGTGAAGAAACATTAAAATAAAGTTGAGTAAAAAGGCACATTTGAAAAGTTTAAGAGTCCAAAGACTCCCTTGTTTGTTCTACTAGCACAGGGGGAAAGGGAAACAGATAAATTACAATTACGTTCTCAGGGGGAAGTTTCTGTCAGTGGAAGTGATTAACACTGGCTTCTTTTCTCCCCTCTCTGGGGCAGTCTTTTCCTTCCTTGGCTTCGGAGAGACAAGTTAATCTTCTGCCATGTAGAGGCGATACATCAGAGCTACAGCCAGGGCTGAGATGGCTGGGATCACCCAGTTGGTCCACCAGCTGGAATTAGACTCGACAGTAGTGATAAGAGTATCCGAAAGTTTGGCTATCTTTGATCTGTCATCTGGATGGAGTTCCCCGATGATGTATGTTTTGGACAGTTCTCGTGCATCCGTAGAGTGCCCGATGTCCTCTAAGTTCTCGGTAGCATCACCCCCAGCTTGTTCCCTTAGGACTTCTTCCCCACCAGGATGCTCTTCGAGAAACTTGGTCAGATCGTACACCTTATGATTCAGGATCACCCAGGTGCCCTTGCTGTCTTTGTGCTTCTGAATCTCTTCCAGGGTGTAGTATTTCACATCCTTGTCTGACTGCCTGGCCATCTCAGAACGGTGAGCCTTCTGGGCCCTGCAACACAGCCGTGCAGGGTAGTCCTATAATCAGTTCTGAGCACCTCCGTCCGGGACATTCCCAGTCCCACCGTGCCATGTGCCCAAGACCGGGAGGGGGTGGTGCCTCCAGTATAGCCATTTTAATATCAAAGTAAACTGAAACAGTATTACCAATGATAAAGAGGGTTATTTTAGAATGATAATATGATCAACTGATTCAGATAATATTGAAATAGAAAAACTCTATGTATTTAAGCAGATGACAATGGTTTCAGATTACACTAAGCAGAAAAGTGACAAAAGTACAAAGAGAAGCAGTTAAACCCACAATTACTGTCAGAAATTTCAAAATCATTAAAAATCAATAAGAGAAGATTTGAACAGCTGCAGCAAACAACTTGACCTGGTTGACATTCAGGAAACACTCTACCAAGCAATAGAGGAGCATACTTTCATTTTAAGTGTGTTTAGAACTTTTACCAAGATAAGCCACATTTGGGCCGATAATAATTATCAAAAACTAAAAGGATTCAAATTAAATAAAATATGTTCTTTGTGAACAGTGAAATTAATTACAAACTAGTACAAGAAGAAAATCATAAAACTCTATAAACCCTCAAAGGTAAGTACTATAATTCTAAACTATCCATAGGTCAAAGGAAACAAGTCAATCAGAAAATGAGAATTATTTTAAACTAATATGTAGAGGAACATTTAAAGCAACAATCACCTACATTAGAAAGGAATACAGTTTCAACTCTGCCTTACAAAATGGAAAATTGCAAATGAATTAAAACCATATTAATTGGAAGAAATGAATAAAATTCAGAGCCGAAATTAATCACAAGCAAAGCAGAATTTAGATTTAAAACTGATATCTCAGTCTATTTTGGACTGAGTTTTGTACTGAGAGAAATATAGGGACCTAGTAGTTTTCAAAGTACCATTTATTGAAAGGTTGCCTTTTCTTTATGTGCTTTTATAGGACTTGTTCAGCCAGGTGGCTAGAGGTGGAAAGATGGATCAGCACCCAGAAGATGCTCCAACATGTAATAAGGACACATGCTCCACTATATTTATAGCAACCTTATTTATAATAGCCAGAAACTAGAAACAACCCAGATGTGCCTCAACAGATGAATGGATACAGAATATGTGTACATCTACACAATGGAGTACTACTCAGCTATTAAAAACAATGAATTTATAAAATTTGTGGGGAAATGGATGGACCTGGAGAATATCATCCTGATTGAGGTAATTCAATCACACATGGTATGCATTCTCTGATAAGTGGATATTAGCCCGGAAGATTGGAATACACAAAGTACAAACCACAAACCATAAAAAACTTAAGAAGAAGGAAGGCCAAAGTAAGTTCCTTCTTAAAAGGGGTAACAAAATACCCATGGAATGAGTTGTAGAGACTAACTATGGAGCAGAGACTAAAGGAAGGACAATTCAGAGACTGTTCTACTTGGGAATACTTCCCACATTCAATCATCAAATTTAGATACTATTGTGGATGCCAGCAAGTGCTGACTGACAGGAGCCTGATATAGGTGTCTCCTGCGAGGCTCTGACAGTACCCGACTAAGAAGTAGAGGCTCACAGCCATCCATTGGACTGAGTATAGGGTTCCCAATGAAGGAGCTAGAGAAAGGATCCAAGGAGCTGAAGTGTTTGCATCCCCTTAGGACAAACAACAATATGAGCTAACTAGTACCCTCAGAGCTCCCAGTGACTAAACCACCAACCAAAGAGTACACATGGTAGGACTAATGGCTCCAGCAGCATATGTATAGCAGAGGATGGCCAAGTTGATCGTCAATCGGAGGAGAGATCCTTGGCCCTGTGAAGGTTCTATGCCCCAGTGTAGGGGAATGCCAGGGCCAGTAAGTGGGAGAGGGTGGGGTGGTGAGCAGGGGGAGGGGGGAGGGAACAGGGGTTTGTTCTTGTTGGTTTTGGGGGGGTTTTTTGGGAGGGAGGGGAACTGGGAAATATGACATGTAAATAAAGAAAGTATGTAATAAAAGAAAAAATACAAAACAAAAAAAGAACCCACTAGAACTTAGTGTTGAGGCTGGATGGTACTGGCAAAAGAACATGGCATGATGGGAAAGGGAGTTTGCAGGGTGGATTCATTTTTTAATTATGCCCGCAACACTCTTCTATATGTCTTATCCTTAGGTTTAGTCTTCTCATTGTGTCCTGGATTTACTGGATGTTTGGGGTTAGGAGCTTTTTACATTTTGCATTTTCTTTGACTCTTGTATCAATGTTTTCTATGGTATCTTCTACACCTGAGATTCTCTCTTCTTTCTCTTGTATTCTGTTGATAATCCTTGCATCTATGATTTCTGATCTCTTTCCTTAGTTTTCTCCAGGGTAGTCTCCCTTTGTGATTATTTTGTTGTTTCCACTTCCGTTTTTAGATCCTGGATGGTTTTGTTCAACTCCTTCACTTGTTTGGTTGTGTTTTCCTGTAATTCTTTAAGAGATTTTTGTGTTTCCTCTTTTAGGTCTTCTACCTGTTTTCCTGTGTTCTCCTGTATTTCTTTAAGGAAGTTATTCATGTCCTTCTTAAAGTTCTCTATCGTCATCATGAAATGTGATTTTAAATCAGAATCTTGCTTTTTTGCTGTGTTGTGGTATCCAGGGTTCCCTGTGGTCCGAGAACTGGGTTCTAATGATGCCAAAGAGCCTTGGTTTCTGCTGCTTATGTTCTTGTACTTACGTCTCACTGTACGGTTATCTGTAGTGTTAGCTGGTCTTGCTGTCTCTGACTGTGGTTTGTCCCTCCTGTAAGCCTGTATGTCAGCACTCCTGGGAGACCAGCTCTTTCTGGGTGGAGTTTGGGTATGGAGAGCTGTGGTACAGGGTTGAAGATGGAAATAGGAAGGATCCCCAAATCTCTTCTAAATCTTGAAAGTCTTTCAGCTGTGGGCTTTTGTAACAATCAATATTAAATTAAGTATCTTTTTCAAGAGAGAAGAAGCAGGATACAGTCACAATCTGAATCAAGAAATACCAAATTCCAAAAGTATAAACTCAATGTCCAATTTTCTGAGATTCACTCACAATCTTCTGGGCTCCTCTAAGGAACTTGAGTCACTCCTCCACCTCTGCCCTCTAGAGCTAGCTCACACAGCTTGTCTTCTAGGCTCCAATGGCTCATCCTCATACGTTCCCACCCCACAATGCTGCTGCTGTTCTTAGTGGTCATCCCATGGTACCACCATCTTCCAAATGCTGGGGTCTTCTGCTGCAACTGGGCCACATTTTTACCAATAATTTCTTTCTCCTCCTGTTTATCCTTTGTGTAGAGGAAGGCCACTGACTTGCTTGAGTTAATTTTATATCCAGCTACTTTGCTGAAGTTGTATATCAGGTTTAGGAGCTCTCTTGTGGAATTTTTGGGGTCACTTAAGTATACTATCATATCATCAGCAAATAGTGATAATTTGACTTCTTCTGTTCCAATTCCTACCCCTTTGATCTCCTTTTGTTGTCTAATTGCTCAGGCTAGGACTTCAAGTACAATATTGGATAGGGAGAGGTGGAGAAAACAAAATATTCCATGACAAAACAAAATTTACACAATATCTTTCCACAGATCCAGCCCTACAAAGGATGATAGATGGAAAATATCAACATAAGGAGCAAAACTACACCATAGAAGAAGCAAGAAAGTAATCTTTCAACAAATCCACACAAACCTAATTCCACCTCTTACAACAAAAACAAGAGGAAGTAACAATTTTTCTTAATATATTAATATGAAAATTAATATTATCAACATATCCTAATCAATTGAAATCCAAAAATATGAGGAATTCGAAATTTATTGACTGTCATTCAATTGTCTCTCTAATTTGGTAATTGGAGAAATAGGTCCGATATTATACAATCCATATACACTTTCAGCTTGTTTGTTCATGACAGTGTCTTGCTGTGGACAACATAATGGTCTTGAGATCTTGCTTTCCTATCTCAGCCTCTCTATTAGTAGTATTGTTTATTTCATGTTTTTACACTATACTATGGTTTTCAGAACAGCTTACATATTTTAGAAGTATTTATATACCCAAAAGAAATGTAGGCAATTAAATTGGGAGGTGGCTTGTAAGATAACAACAAAGAGTGAGACTAAATGCATTGCTTGACATTTGTAACTCTTGTATCAAGTTACCACAGTAAGAGCCAAGATTTTAAGCTCTAAGAAATACAAAACAAACAAACAAACAAAAACACTCTATACATTTATGTTCATTTAAGAAAATACTAGTATGGAACAGAGATGGAAGGAAGGGCACTCCAGTCTGATATAGCTGTCTCCTGAGAGGCTCTGACAGTACCCAACTAATACAGAAGTAGAGCCATCTATTGAACTGAGTACAGCTCCCAATGAAGGAGCTAGAGAAAAGACCCAAGGAGCTGAAGGATTTGCAGCCCCTTAGGACAAACAACAATATGAAATAAGTAATACCGTCAGAGCTTTCAGGGACTCAACCACCAACCAAAGAGTACACATGGTAGGACTTATGGCTCTGGCAGCATGTGTATAGTAGAGGATAACCCAGTCGGTCATCAAGGGAGGAGAGGCCCTTGGCCCTGTAAAGGTTCTGTACCCCAGTGTAGGGGAATGCCAGGGCCAGTAAGTGGGAGAGGGTGGGGTGGTGAGCAGGGGGAAGGGGGAGGGAACAGGGGTTTGCTCTTGTTGTTTTTTTGGGGGGGGTTCTTGGAGAGGAAACTTGGAAAGGAGAAATCATATGACATGTAATTAAAGAAAATATCTAATAAAAAATTCAGAAGGATGGACAACTGTAAAAAAAGAAAAGAAAATATTAGTAGCGATATATTATTTTGAAATATACAGTTAATACTTTTGGAGTTATTTAAAATATAAAAGATATAACAGACACTGAGGAAATCCAAAAAAAATCATGAGATCCTACTACAAAAGCCTATACTCAACAAAACTGGAAAACCTGGATGAAATGGACAATTTTCTAGACAGATACCAGGTACCAAAGTTAAATCAAGATCAGATCAACGATCTAAACAATCCCATATCTGCTAATGAAA
>JADRCD010188516.1:0-35039 GCA_019843815.1 Montemys delectorum | reverse complement strand
AGAGAGAGAGAGAGAGAGAGAGAGAGAGAGAGAGAGAGAGACAGACAGACAGACAGACAGACAGACAGACAGAGAGACAGTCTAGATTGTCCTAAGTGTGCCAGGTCAGATTAGTATATAAGGATGTCATGGACATTTCTGGACAATCAGTCTGAGGGTGAACAGAGCACAGAGAAATAATAGTGGAGCAAAGAAGCTCCCAGACAGACAGAGAACTCTAGCCAAAGGCTCCGTGGAATCCAAAGGCGGCGCAGGAGTTAGAAAGGCCATATAGGGCTGAGGATACAGAAAACTAGATCACTGGACTTGAAGAGCCCAAGGAGGGCTGGCTTTGACATTTCTCCTTAGCGAGGTGGTAAATACTGCAACAAGAAGCCATGGGAAGGCAAGGAACCCATCTAATGCAGGAGCTCCTCAGCAAAGCACCTATGTTGAACGAATGAAGAACTGGTGCTTTGAAAGCTTCACTTGTCTGCTGACACTAGCAAGATGGAGCCCTGCCCTGGCTGCAAAGCTATGTAGGACAGGCCATCTGTTTACCCTGGGCAACAAATACATATTGGCATTCGACACAGAGATCAATGGGAAGTCATTCTAGCTCCTCAGGAGAGGACACTAAACTGACCAGACTTAGTCTCCATTACGGGAGAAGACCCTGAGTGCTTCAAACAAGGGGAGCTGCGGCTAGGTGACAATGGACAGTCATCACTTAAGAGTTGGTGTTCACGGGTGACCTGCTTGGGTGCTCCCTAGTGACTTTTTCCCTACATTCATCTATCATGAAGACCTGGAATTAATATGGCTACATAAGGCACGGTAGACAGAGGCTGAAGCCAGTTGTAGTACTCTGTGGCTCGCACAGAATGTGAGGCAATGTACAGTTTCAGGTCTAGAATGGGTTGCTTTCTCACTCCTATTAAAAGTACACATAAAACTATTGTACAAAATGTTTCTATGTCCCATAGTTGCATAGGGGTCCTGAATAGTAAGCAGAGGGTTAAAACTTAAAAGTCAGTTCTTATTTAACTTTTCAAAGATCATCCTGATCTTCTGGCAAAGAAAAATATGCTCAGCTTGATTCAGCCAAATAGAGATGTCTTGGTGAAGAGAATTCTATTTATATCTGAATAAACATCCTCTATCCTCAGAGGTGAACAAACCAACACACACACATACGAGAGAGAGAGAGAGAGAGAGAGAGAGAGAGAGAGAGAGAGAGAGAGAGAGAGCGCACACACACAAATCAATACAGCAGTCAAAAAAAACCATATACACTTTTGACATTTCCTCATGTTCAAGTGCACAGGTTCAGAAATTACGCATGACATTCAGAGAATCCCCCCCCCCATATCAATACAGTAGTCAAAAAATATACACTTTTCACATTTCCTGATGTTCGAGTGGCACTAAAATAGGTTTAGGAATTATCCATGACACCCTAAGACTACACACACACACACACACACACACACACACACACACACACACACGGCTATAATGGAAAGCAATAGGTCTATTGTGTATGACAATGTTTACTGATCTAGCCAAATCTAGATACGTCAAGCAAAACATACTTTTTAAAAACTCGTGGGATAAATGACCCAACTGGTTGATCCCATATTGAACTGAATTCTTCATTTCATTTTCATAACCTTTGATTCTGCTTGGCTTTGGCTGCCAAGTGTGTCATTTACTCGGGGTACACACAGATATAATGTACACATTGCTGTGGTGATGGTGTCTAAGCAGGGAACACACACAGCCTGGTCCGTGAACATGCCCTGGCCCTGTAAATCTTGAGGCTATTTACTGTCACACAGGAAGCTAAACCTCTTACACTTTTCTGACCATCCAAGAGACAGCAATTACCCCAGATTATCAGACCAACAATGACATGCCGGGTAAAGAGAGACACCGAGCCAACTCCACATCCCAAAGACTGGCATATTCAAGTACACTTAGGACATTAATAGCAATTTACGTGCCATCACTGAGACAAAGCCACAAAGGCTTCGCTGGCAGCCTCTTATTTTGAAGCCTATTATTTGTGGGAGTTACAGGCTATAATCACAACAGAAACTTTCAAAACCCTTATCTTCTGTGACGCACCAAATCTATTTCAGAGCTGTAATTGCTATGTCACTGGAGAGTCTGCTGCTTAATGCACTCAAATGCCATTTAGTGTTTGCAGGGTCATTACAGCGAACAGAGGGGCGGGGGCGGGCGGGATATAGTGGGAAGCCGAGAGGGAAGATGCAGGCAGACGGTGTGGAGGGACATTAGGCGCTATTGTGCCCAATGCACTTACAGTGGATGTTGTTGTCGTTATAAGAAAATTCTGTTTACTGTTGAAATCAGAGCAAGAGTTCAAAATAATCTACAGATTCAACGATTTCAAGTTTAGGAGCTTTACTCGATATAGTCCACAGACGCTAGCAGGTATCTACTTGTATTCTGAGGTTCACATCTAAGCATAAGATGGTCGAGCTTCTTAAATCACATTCCCCCACCCCTTTAGTTAATTACAGCAATTTTTGCAGTGGAAAATTTCTAGCTGTCCTGATGGATGAGGGATCTGCCTTGGCCTTTCGAGATGCTGTACTATGGAAAGAGAAGGCAAGCAGTCTAAGTTCAGGAGTCTAGAAAGGTGTGCTGCTCACTGATAGTCAAAGAATACATAGGGCGGCTGATCTAGAAATCGATCTAAGAAAAGCAGCAAGTGTTTCAAAGGAGAACTTCTTTGACTTAAGTTTAGCAAAGGTCATAATAAAAAGGGACTCCAAACATGCGGCTTCTATTTCTTCAACCCGGGTTATGTTCTAGGCAAGGAGAGACTTAACTTACTTGACTTAGTCAAACAGGTATAAGGTATATCTTCAAAAAAAAAAATATCTTCTTTGAAGATATTTAACCTATATTTAATAACCTATCTTTAGGTTCCTTTGGTTAATTTTTAGGTTCAGTCTTACAATACTGAGTTAATTGTTTTTAATACGTCAGAAATACTGAAGATGTCAAGTTACCTCAGACTTCTGGGAGACAAGTGTTCAACCCAGCTTTTCTCTCTCAAGATCCCAAAGAGATAGTAAAAGACAAAGGGTCTCTTGAACCTGTTTCCTTCCTTTGGAAACACTGTCCTCGAAGTGCTAGCTAAGTTCAGAAGTTAAGAAATATCCTTAGAGTATGAAAGTCCTTTGAAGTTAGGGAGGGAAAAAAAATGAACATTTCAAGAACACATAAGAGGCCAGTAAACATGAACAAAAAATCCAACGTCACCACTAATAAAAAAAAAAAAGTACAAATTAAAGCAAAACAGTTCACAAAAACCTGAAAAGCTGTCGTGCATTGTTGTTGAGGATGTGGGGAGAATTCTAGTTATAAACTGCTAATAGGAACTACAGCATAATAGAAATTTCCAGAAGACAAGTTTACAATACATTATTTCAAAGGCCTTAGACATCTTATTCTTTGATGTCACCATTTTTTTTTCTAGAAATTTATCCAAGGAAATAACAGAAAACATGTGTTGTATTTTCTAAACCAGAAAGTTTACTGGTGTGTTAAATAATACTAAAAAATTATGGACCTGCCCTATAACATATTCCTACGCAACTATTTAAAGTCATGTTTGAGAAGAATGTTTAATAATATGGAAAAGTATGCATAACATATTTTTGGGAAAATAAGTAGGCTACAAAATGACAGGTAACTCTTGTACACCCACATAAAAGCATACAGACAACGTGCCGGAAGACCAAAGTGTTGAAAGTAAGTGGTAATTTTATTCCAGGTTATTTTTTGTTTTCTCTAATTTTCGGCACTAACTATTCATTTGTAGTCGAAAAGAATAAAGAAGAAAAAGAAAAAAAAATACATGGAAGATTTAAACAAAGCGCATAAAGGAAAATTTACACCCCCAGGAGATCTGTGGTGTGTGGCCAGCTTCCAAAGTGTGGTGATGAGAAGAGACACAGATTGTGATCAACCTGGAAGAGCCTGCGTGAATGGGGTTCTGTCTTCCAAGGACAGTGCTACTAAGTCACTTCTGAGTTCTTTTTAAAAACACTTATCTAGGAAAACTTAGACTGGTTTCTCTCCCTTCCTATGAAAAATAACCTCAAACACAGAAATCCACCAAGACAGAATGGCAGCCTGCTTAGAGAAGAGGCACCGGGGGACTCTTAATCTTTTCTGCAATCATGCCCACCCAACATAAAAACTGGATTGGTGAGAAACCCTAGGAGTATGTCTGCTGGAAAAAAAAAAAAAAAAGAAAAAAAAGAATGGGTGAAGGGATGCATCCTGGATCAAATCCAAACCACAGTTTCATTATCTCCTGCACAGGGAAGATGGGGAAAGGGAAGCGAAAGGGTAGCTAACCCCCTCGGAGACATTTCTGGCAGGCAGAGATACAATTACAGGGACAAGGAGGAGGTCAAAGATGACAAATCTAAAATAAATAGGAAAGGTCAAAGGGAAAAAGGCCTTGCTCAGGTAGTTCTGGTTAGGGAGACATTCTGGATGACACAAATGAATGTCTGTGTGTGTTTCAGGTAGGAAAAAAAAAAAAAAAAGTCCAGTCTCAACAATCTGTTTCCAAGGGACCACCTCTACCAAAACCAAACCAAACCAAACCCTACAATAACATCAATACCACAACCCCCACCGTGGTAGCAACTTCACCTAGACCTGGGATTCTCAACCCGTGGGTTGCAACTCCCTTGGGGTTCCATATCGTGAGATCCTGCATACCAGATATTTACATTATAATTCATAACAGTAGCAAAATTACAATTATGAAGTAGCAACAAAATAATTTGATCAGCTGGGGGCAGGGGAGTCACTACACCATGAGGAACTGTGTTAAAGGGCAGTAGCCTTAGGGAGGGGTTGAGAATCATTGATTTAGCTTCACTCTAAAGAAGCATCCATTGAATGCTAAGCATCAGGCTTCAGCTGAACTACTTTGTTTGGGACATAAGGAAAAAAAAAATGATCCTTTTTCAGAAATCCATGGCCCAGAGAGGGGACAGGTACAGATCGGTAAAGGACTCCATCCCAACGTTAGGAGGCCTTAGAGCGCATCCGAGGAGCCTGAAGCTGAAGCCTTCACAGGCTCGTCAACTGCTACACGGTCTGAGTGGTAATGGGAGTTGTCACTGCTGACGACCGCTTCTAGACAAGGACCACCTTACTGAGACAGCAAGAGAATGGATATGTACAGCCCCAGACACTGCAGGGGAGGAAGAGGAAGGGAATCCTGTGTAGGGTACCCATGAAAAGTTAACGAAATGTTAAATAATGGGAACTACTTGTCACCTGCAGGTCCATCTTACTAGCTTTCACAACTTTTCTTGGGAATTATTCTGATGCACATCTGTTTTGCTTACAATTTTTGAAGTATTGGCGTTTTCAAAGTACATGTGAACTGAGTAGGTTAAGGCATATAAAAGTGTCTCATATCAAAGGGCAAGTCAGTATTAGCAATGAATACAATTCGAAGTGTCAACTTAGCCTGTTAATTTTCTATCATTGTTTTTTAATTGTCCTTTAATTTACTACTTTATATCATTTCTTTATTTTCATTACTACTCGGTCTGTTGTTTTGGACCTTTGTGTTTTTGCTGACGGTGTCCATTTAACCACCCGTCCTAGGCTATCTGCTTTTATTGTCCTCCTTTAGTACTTGTGTATCCTAATTGTTTTTAACCCTCATTCTGTATTCCAAAATACAGCTTTATCCCTCTCCTGCCAATTTTGTCCCATTGTCACTTTACAAGTATATAGCGGATTTCTGTTTCATACTTCTGTTTCTGACTGTCTCATGCTTTAAAAATGAACTCTTGCCACATGCTTTCCCCTATTTATCTTTCTTAATTTTATTCATATGATATCATATTCACACCCCTATACATTTACTCTTTTTAACTTATTTTTTTTTAAGTGTTATGAGCACAAGGAGGAAGGAAATTCGATGAAGGTCCTGGGCCACCAAGGTGAGGGGGCTTTCTTTCCCTTAGTCTCTGAGAGATGCCTATTAAGTAGCTGCTGTTTCGGTTTCTGCCTTGTGGACTTTTCAGCTCCTAACACCCATCATTTAACATGCAAAAGCTATTAAAATATTCACAAGCAAACGCCCCTCCCCTCCCCTCCCCTCTTACTGCCCTCCAGATTACAAAAGTAAGCAACAGGAACAAAGCTACTTCCAACTGATATGAGTACTCCATATGTCAGACACGAGGTTTCCCGTCTGTCACAAAGAACCACCCAGTCTCTGCAAGAGATGCTTGATGTATGATCTCTTATCACTTCTGGATTTCATGGATCCTCTGGGTAGAAAAACATGACCGAGGTAAAAGGGTAGGTATATGCAGGATTGGACTGCTCTTATAGTTGTCCAGCTTTAATTTTGATGACAGAATTGATGAAATGTCAGTCCTCAGAGAGGACACCCGACTGAAGAGGGATTCAGTTCTTACAGTCCTTTCCCATACTCTTTAAAGTTACAAAAGGTGCATCACGGGGCAACTTAACAGATGCTCATAGTGCACGGATCTTGGAAACTCTCGCCATTTAAGCAGTTTAAGGACTATGACTACTAGGTCCACACCTGGCTCTGCCACTCACGTGTTAGTTGATCTTGGGTAGTAATCATTCACTCTGGCCTCAGTAGAGACTCTAGCAGGATCTCAATAAATATTATGAGCTAGTGTTCCTGGCATAACCGGTGGAGACACAGCTTAGCTCGAGAATGGTAATCACACAGTGAGGTAGTGGGGCATGGCTGTTGTCCTTTTGCCCATCCAGAAGACGTGCAGAGCCTTCAAACTTGAGGGAGGTCTTCCCAGAGTGTCTGAGCGAATGAGGGAAAGACTGTTACTTTGGGTGTCCCTTTGGTGGAAGCTCAGGAGAGTTCATGTCCTCGAGTAGGCAGACACAAGTCTCATGCTCGTCCTCACTATGAGGGGAAATTTTTTGTATGAGTTTGGAGAGGCAAGGAAGACAGGGTAGACTCGCAGCTCAAGGACACCGGATTAAAAGGGGGGGGGGACGACAAAAGAGGAAAGGGAAACTTTACTATCCTACCCACGAAGGGGTCACTCTGACGTTTCTGTTTATACATATTTCAAAATCTTTTCATATGAAAAGAACAGTTTATAATTCCCTTTAAGAGAAAGTATACCAGATCAAAAACATGGGTCAATATAGACTAAATCACCTTACTTGACTTTAAATGGCTTTCCTAGCACTCCTTAGCTCTAAGACAGTATGAGGGTGATATCAGCTGGGGAAGGGGTAGGAACTTAGACTGCCTGGGAAAGTCCAGACTGTTCTGTGCATACCTATGGGCTTTGCCCTTCTTCCTCTACCTGCCCATTTGTTTGTCTTTATAAATTATGAGACTGAGGCAGGCATATGGAGATATAGCACAGAAACCAAATCGCAAGTGTACTGTACCCACCAAAATGCTGAGAATGTACATTCACAATTTGCACATTAAGCTGTAGAAAACTTGGCCTCAGAAGTGAAAACAGTGCGTGTAAACACTAACTCTAGTCACTGATACAACAGCAATATTTATGTAAGGGAAAGTATACTATTTTCTGCATCGCAGCATGGACTGTTCTATGAACTGATGAAGGTTTAAAGGGTGTGCATATATGTGCACGATGACATTGGCAGATAAAATGGAAGAATCTAGCCAGTGAGTACAATGGCAGCACTGTACAAAATCATGTGTGCAAGTGCACATGAGTGTGGGTTTGTGTGCACAGGCACTGGACACAGGTGGAGGTCAAGACTGAGGGTGTCAGTCCTCAGAAGCCTTGGGCATTTATATGCTTTGTTTGAGACAGGGTCAATCCCTCACTAGTCTGGGATTTTGCTACATGGGCTAGATTTGATGGCCTGAGCACTTCCAGGGATCCATTTGTCTCTGTCTCCCACCTCACCTTGCCAGATCCATGCTTATAGGGGTGTACAAATGCACTGGCTTCTTACATGGGTTCTGGGGAATTGAACCAAGACTCTCATGTTTGCAAGGATAAGTGAGCTATCTCACCAGCCCCTGCATATTAAATTCTTCCTTTTGGGGGAGTGTATATCCGCCAATGCGTAAAGAAAATTCTTGGAAAAATTAAAGAATTTTACAAAGAAACCAACATTAATTCTTTCTTTTAGGGAAGTCCTCATGTTAGGAAGGATTTAAAGACTTGATGTCCTCAAGATGACGTTCACAAGCTTAGAAGTTACAAGGGGATCTAGTGAAATCCTATAAACCAATTGAATAGGTCTGGATGGGGACCAAAGTTCTTCACTGTTGACTGGCACCCATGTGACACTGCTGAGGTGCCAGCCACACTTTGCACAGGGCAGGGAGAGGGCAGCAAGACAGAGGCTGTGAGAAAGGACTGCAAAGGTCACCAGAGGGAACTGAAATAGAGCCGGCACTTTGTAGAAGCGTGGAATGGCTGGTTCTTTGCTGAAGGGTTCAACATGAACACGACCTTAGCAGGCTAGAAAAATTATAATTAGGGGAGTTAAGTAGCTGAAAATTACTGCAAGTAGGGACTATAATAAATGTAGGTAATTCTATATTTATATTTAAAATCTTCCTCCATGTTATTTCCTTGCTTAAAGCAAATTCTTATGTTAATGTGTATTAGTTTCCTATACATGGCTAATTTTAAATAAGGGTTCTATTTATCTTAAAACAGCAAAAAGCATTGTCTTCTGTATTTTTTTAAGGGTGTTTATCCTTCTTTCGCAGCATGACTATGCCTCTCACACTATTGCATGATGTTGGGTGTCTGTCAAATGACCGGCAGAGGTCTCACTGCCCAAGAGAGCAGCCAATACTTACAAATGGCTATTTTTAAATTAATTGAAATTAGATAAAATTAAAAACCCACTTTTTAAATACTAGTCACATATCAAGTACTCCATAGCTATGTGTTAACTTACTAAACAAGATTAAAATAGACTATTCTTACCAAGACAAAAATCCCATTGCTGTAGTCACTTGTAATAAATATAAAAGAATACATAGCAAAGGCCAATTGTATTTATAAGCAATTCAAATATTTTAGATGGTTGGACTACATATATAAATGCCTCTTTTGACATCTAGTTCCAAGATGCCTTTAAGATAATGCATTATATTGATTGCATTAGGTGGTATAGCTTTCTGTCCAAGAACCAGATGACTAAGGCAAATAATTTCCACCCCCTTTAGCTTCTGGTAATGTTATAGATTGCCAGAGCTATGTCCTATTAATGTTTCTATTACTGATAAGGTATATTAGAAGGTTCTCAATAAATATTTGTTGAGCAAATCATTTCTTCATTTGCTTATCCATACCGTAAAACTGAAGCAGATTTAGATACCAAGATTTCTAAATATTTAATATTTAGAGATCTGGAAAAGAATCTCCTCAGACTAAAATATAACCAGAGAAGCAGAAACTTCAAAAACTTACCCACTTTTACTTTTGTATACAAGCAATGGGGTTTTCAAAGAAGAAGAAAGAGGAGTGGGAGGAGGAGAAGGGGGAGGAGGAAAAGGGGGAGGAGGAGGAGGAGGAGGAGAAGGAGAAGGAGAAGAAGAAGAAGAGGAAGGAAGAGGAAGAGGAAGAGGAGAAGGAGGAAGAGGAATAAGGAGAAGAAGAAGAAGAAGAAGAAGAAGAAGAAGAAGAAGAAGAAGAAGAAGAACAACAACAACAACAACAACAACAACAACAACAACAACAACAACAACAGAATAATAGTCTACACAAGACAAGCTTGTCTCCGAATATGGACTTCTTCAGAAACTAAGAGTAGTCCAGGCTAGACCCAGGAGAAAGTGGTCCTCTTCAGAAACCTATGCTATTTCCCACAGTCGGCTTTGCTTAATTTAATATGTCTAAATGTTTACTGAAGTCTATGCAGACATGACCCTTTCAGAGCAACCACAACAGTGAATTTCCTTTTTGAAGTTGTGATTTTTCTTCACAGTGTAGAAGGCAGGAGCCCCATGAGTCTGGGATAATTTCTTAGAACCTGAGAGTGGGCCAAGCTGGACAGGATGCTAGAAACACCAATTTCAATGAAAAGAACATGGAGGACATTGGTCCTTTCACAGCCTAGAATTTTCCCAGCAATACATTTTATCCTTATTTGTGTATTTGAGCATCTCTCCTTATGCTGTATTGATTTGGGGACAGGAAAACAATCACTATTCATAGATATATTATTAAGTGGGCAATGGCTTATATAACATTCAGGAGTTCGAGAAGCTGAATCCCTTCAAAGGAAAATGAGCAGTCCATAGTCACACGGGCAGAACTGAGGCATATACCATGCACACGCACATGAGTATGGATATAGTGCCCTTGGAGTGTCAACATCACTAGCTTGGAGGAAAACTAAGTTCACTGTGAATCTACAAAGAGATATGGAGCATGCAGAAAAAGATGTGTGCTGTTGCATGGAAGTCCAAAGTATGGAATGGATGCCTGGGAGGTGGGAAGTACACTCTTTTAAAGATATTATTGGTTGTTCCTGAGTTGACTGGCATCAGAGAGTTTTGTTTTGGTTTTGGTTCTTGTATTTTTTTTTTAATGTGTATGTATGTTTTGGCCCCATGTATGTTTATGCACCATGTGCTTGCCTGATGCCTGTAGAGGGGATTCCCTGGGAGTAGAATTAGATAGTTGTACAAAACAATTCTGGGACCAGCAGCCTAACCGCAGAGCCATCCCTCTAGTGCCATCATCAGAGGTTCGTATTCTATCAGGTCTAGGGCTCTTGTAACTTGACCTATATGTGACATATGTGACATTCCCCAAAGATTTAAAAAAAAAAAAAAAGCGCTTACTATTATTGAATGGACAAGTGTCCAGGCCAATGAAAATGAATGAACAAATCAGTGAATGATCTCCTCATATTTGCTTCCAGAGCATTTAAGCTGGCAGCCAGGAGAAATGATAGATGTATATAACATTAAAACAGTATGTGTGTGTGTGTGTGTGTGTTTGATTCATTAACAACTTTGAGCTAAAAGAACAAACCCTCTCTGTTTTTTAAAAAGTCTCTCATGCAGGAGTAGACACAGTATTAACTTTTAAAGGTCTTCTGATCTATTCAAAGAGTTCTGCCACGAAGGAAACTCATCAGAGTCTGGCCATGCATGTGTGGTCCTCTCCAGTTTCTCTCAGCCCCTTCACATCACCAGCCTGGGGCTCTGTCCCTGGTCACAGGACCTGAATGTTATCCAAAGGCAGCAAACTGGAAGCACATCTGGACACAATTTAACCCTTTCAAAAGTTGTATTCAAATTTAATTTGAGAGAATTAAGCTTGGTATGACTAAAATGAGGGTTTTTTAAAACAATTTTCATATGAATTTAATGATTACCCACCCACCCCCAGCCCTACAATATCATACATGGCCACATCATCTTAATACACACAACTGAAAGGTCTCTCAGAAGCAGCTAGGAAAACTAAAGCCATGGCATGTGACTGAGTGTTGCTAAATAAACCTTGTGATATCTAAGTGCTTGACACATGTTTACTGAAATGGTAGGATATTTCTGTCCTAATGATTTACATTCTATTTATTTACTTAAGCAATGTTCATTTTTTTTTCCTTCTCCACCTAACATGAGGGAGCAAAAAACAAAACAAAAGAAAACCCCAACAAAACACCTGCATTACAATTTTTCAAGATAAAAGCCTCATCTCTTCTATTTTTCCATTTCTATAATCATCACAAACCAAAAATTAATGCGTTTTTCCCCTGATGACTGGATGTCATTGGCACGATGCCTCTACAAAGATAAGACCAACACTCACACTTTCACTAAAACCTTTGAGTAAGCAAAATCTACAGGCGGACTGACATTCCAGGCTGGCTGTAGCAAATTCACTCCCTTCACTCACAATTTCAAAACAATTTAAAATAAATAATCTCACTCTACAGGGTTATGGTTCTGTTTTTACAAATCTCTAACTCCAAAGGGAGGGGTTTCTTAGAGTCAGACTTCTTCCTCCTGCACATTTGAACTCCAGATACAATCTTCGGGGGATGGGGCTGGGGGAAGGGAGAGAGGCAAGAATGTTGACCTGGTGCCCCTTGAGCGACGGACATCAACTGGCACACTGTAGAATTCTACAGGGTAAATTCTGAAAGAGACTTCCACTTTCCTCCAATCAGGGTGTACAGGCTTTAGCTCCACAATGAGTGAGGAGAGTGCAGAGACTCTTTAGAGACAAGGCCACCCAACAAACAGGTGCTCTCCCTGAGAGTCCCTAAATAAGAAAGGGGCTCCGAGGTCATATAAAGGACCTATGGAGATGATGCTCCACAACATCCCACACAACATCTCCCATGTGGAGTGGAGGAGAAGATCGATCGTTGGATTTTATTCGCTTACAAAATATATGCTCCTAAAGGTTTAGAGAGCTGTTTGTTTTTGAAGCAGGATCTTGCTGTGGATCCCAGGCTCATCTTAGCCTTAAAAATTTCCCACTTCCCTCCGATGCATACACTGCTATACCTTGCCTAGAAAAGTCACTCCCAAAGGATATATTTAAGAACATTTTGGGGTTTAGAACACAGCCTATTTATGAATAAGTGAAGCACTTAAAATAATCATGATTACAAAATCGCTTACAGCTGATACATTAGATGTGGCCATTAAAAATGTTTTCAATTTAGTAGCATCTTTTCTTCTCCTGATTGGCATTTTCACCAAACAAAATAAGGCAACTTATATATAAAACTATGACCATACACATATGCAGAGATAATGGTACAGGGTAATAAATATGCTCTGTGATTTTTAAGTGCTATAAGAGAAGTTTGTGTGTGAGAGAAATGAAGGAAAGGATTAATAGGAAGAAAGATGCCAAGTAGGAACTGCGCTTGGAGCAGTGAATATGATTGGGACAGGCATGGGATAAGGGAGGTAGTGTGGGAATGAAGGGACGCCCATGTGGATGACAGAGAGAAGTGAATGCAGGGTTTGGAGAGACAACTGAGAGGCATCATCTTCCAGGGCACCAGGCATTCACGTGGTGCACAGACCTAGGAGGAGAGGGTTAAAGATGTAACCAAGTAAGGGTCAATGGACTTGGTACCCAGAGTTTAAGGACAGGTAGGTTGAGCCAACAAATATGGAAAATCCTGTATGTGGCCTCAGAGTTTGCACTGCCTAGGCAGCCAATCAAGACTGCTAATGATTTCCCAGCAAAGAATGGCACTGGAAGACTTCAGTGGGGATGTGCAAGAGAGGAGACTAAACTGAAGACAGCAGCCACGGGAGTCTGCTACAGAACCCTAGTTAATGAACTACTTCCAGAACCAGGACTGTGGTGGGGACCATGGAAAGAGACGCTCTAGTAGTTAGGCAACTCTTCAAGAATATCTGACTGACAGAGAAATGGAATATTCTCCCTGAGCTGGTTAGAATCTCTCTATGTGTATCAAGAATTGTCTGTGGTCATATGAAAACACAAAGTATTTAAAGAAGTGAAGTTTACCATTCACGGTGGGTAACCGCAAATTACCCACAGTGAATCACCAGGAGGTCTTGAGGTCTTGTATAACTCTGAGTCCATTTCAAATCCATGCCTTTGCATCGGAACAGTGCCCTATCCTACCCTCAACAGGAAATACCCACTGTAAAAACTGTTCATAAAGAGGAGGAAAAAAAAGATCAAACTATAAAGTTAACACTTGAAGCATTTCACACTTATTCAAGCTGAAACAACATATGCTAAGCCCATCCTTTTTCTACCTGCCTCCTCATTTACCCCAAAGCATGCCTGGAATTACCAAGACAGACCATCATCTATCCACCACCCCAAGGTAGGACCCTACCTCTAGAACTTTGTAATCCCATTGCTCTGAGCTCGGTTCAAGACCAGCGGTCACGCACTTTGCATGATTTAAAAATAGACAGCAGCTGGATAAGACATGGGTGCTGTGGAAACCCAGCCAGGAAGCAGCTGCGTAGTGCCCAGAAAATGTCCTCCATCAAATGAGACACTCCCCAGATCCCAGCTGGGAGTTCCATAGCTGCTTTGGGTTGAGGGATTGCTTATTTTTGCTTTTTGGCTCAGATCTTTCATTCCTGTCCCTGTCTCCTCCTGTGTCTCCTCCCTTTTTCTCTTTCTCTAGCTTGGCAGTTAGAAACCTACTCTGCGTATGCCTAGGCCCTAGCTTCTAATATCACCATCTAAAAATACATCTTGCTACGACACGTTTTGGCTCCTGTAGGTGGCCCATTTAAAAACTGACACCGAAGCAACGGATCATATCACCAACTGTCCTTTGATGCACTTAGCCTGTATATTAAAGACTCAGAAATAAAGTTATCACAATTTACAGGGAAAAAAATTAATACGCATGAGTGGCTCAAGTGGTGTTTCTAGACATTTGGGGGGGGGGCGTGCTGAGATTATGTAATCAGATATAATTGTCTGCACATGTTTGTTATACTGTCTCAGAAATGATTTCCAGCCCACCAGATGATGTCAGAAGGGTCAATACTGAAAGTCTTCCCCCCCGCCCCCCGCCTTCCCCCATCAAGCTCTGCTCACTACGGTATTACAGTTAGGGATTAAAAATATGCCAAATAAGAAACTGTCCAACCCACTTTGCACTGAGTCAGTTTTTTTCCCCCACATACATCTGTATTTTTGTTCCCACTTCTTATACAGTCTTCATATTCTTCTCTTTCATTTCATGGACAAAATCATTTCTGGAAAAGCCTAGTATCTCAGAAACACTCAGCCACACAAAGATGCATGTGCACTCAATTCTCTAGCCAGCCAGGTCCTTGGCCGCATGTACCACAGGGAGCCTTGTGCTCTCCTAAGCAGGCTGCCCAACATGCCAACGGGAATACAATGATAACAGGGATGACGGCTATCATAGGCACAGCAATATGGAGATAACCCCCTCTCTGGACTTTTCTAGAAAATGGCATGGCTGTTCAAAGTGTGTTCAACAAGACAGGCTGACCTTGCCTTTCTTTACAAAGAAAGAATGGTAGTTAAGATACGAACTCAGGTGAGATTCTGCCTGAAAATAGGAGAGAAAGGATTCTTAGCTATAAGTAGCAATAGATGTCACCCCCCTCCCCGGTGACTGCCTTACTTTCTACCATGTCCTTACCAAGGTACTAGCCAAGCCATGTATGACGCTTTCTAATGATGTGAAACCTTCAGTGTTAGAAAGGCACCAGAAAGCCGGGCGGTGGTGGCGCACGCCTTTAGTCCCAGCACTTGGGTGGCAGAGGCAGCGGCAAACGGATTTCTGAGTTCGAGGCCAGCCTGGTCTACAGAGTGAGTTCCAGGACAGCCAGGGCTGCCCAGAGAAACCTTGTCTCGAAAACAAAAACAAAAACAAAAACAAAAACAAAAACAAAAACAAAAACAACAAAAAACAACAAAAAAAGGCACCAGAAATCCATTTCTCTGATACTTCTACTTAGAGAACTCATCCTGTCCTACTCAGGCTGTTCCAGATGAGGCTGATCCCTCTCTGTAAGGGCCACATCAAAACTGTTACATATCACCTACTCTTTCTCTTTTACGGGATAAGAATTCTTCTTTATGTGTGTGTAGTTTATGTATGTGCTTGCGTGGGATGTGCATGTTGGTATGTGTACAAGGATATGTATACGGTGAGGCCAAAGGTTAAAGTCCGGCACCTTCCTCATTGCTGTTCCCTTCGATTCTTAAGACCGAGTCTCTCTCACTGGCCAAAGAGCTCCAGGGGCCTCCCTGTCTCTGCCTCCCCAGAGATGGGTTTGCGGATGTGTGGCCAGGTGACTTTTTACACAGGCACTATGGATACACCCTTAGATGTCTGTGCTCATAGAGCAGGCACTTTCCTGATGGAGTCGTCAGCCCTACCGCTCCTCATTTTTAAAATACTTATTCTGCAAAAGATGAAATAGTTGTTCTTCCCTTGATTTCCTTCCAGATCTGCCATAATTGGGTAGGACAAGACTCAATGCAGAGTCGAAGGGGCCACCTCCCACATCCTCGCAGACATTATGCTTCAATTAGAATAGACTGAGATCACGTTATTAAATCATGACTATACTGTCTTCCTTCCACTCCCTAACTTCTTTTAGCAATGCCAATGGCAACAAACAATAGCACAGCTCTCTACCAACCAACTGAAGCTCTGCTTTCTTCAGCCATTCCAAGCCAATCATCCCACTAGAGTCTCCTGTGACCTCTAAAAGTCTGGAAATCACCCCTGAACTAAAGAACAACCTCCTTTTCCAGGCTTCCCCTCATATCCCAGCTTGCTGTCATCGCTGCTGAGAAAGCAGACGGTTGATCTGAGAAATCAAGTTGGATTGCTGTCCCGAATCTACACTTGGTTCTCCTTGTGTCTGTCTGATCGATTTCACTCTGTGCGACATAGCTTGTCGCTATGAATTTTCATGCTAGTCAGGAGCCGCCAGCGCACCCAAGAACAAGTGGAAGATGGTCCGCACCCCCTCCCTGTCCCTTCAACATACTAGGCCTTGGTGTCAATTTTTTAAAATCATCTATCGGCTGATCGGGAAAAGGGTGTTTTGTTCTTATGGCCATAGACCTGGATGCAATGGATTTGGGCCACTGGTTTTCTTCTCCAGGTGCCCTGGTCCCAGCCTGTGGTGACATTTCCTACCACTGTTGTACTAGGTGTCACCTGTTTAGCAGCTCCTCTCAGCTGAATGCATGTGGCCGCAGGTGCCATGCAAACACTGATCGTGTGTGACAGCCCTAGACGCCAGCTGCCTGCATGAAGCCTGCCCAATCGCTACGTTCTTTCTTGGGGAGGATGCTGCCGATGGCATGGCCGATAAAGAAACAAGAAAGTAGGTGACTGTAAAGCTAAGACAAGCCCTACTAAGTGGCATTCTGGGCCCTGTGGCTTTGAAATAATTGACAGTGATAGAATAGAAACAAAGGGTTAGGGGAGCCTTGTTTGCTTACACTGATGCCCTGCGGACTGTACATCTGACTGGCTGCGAGTCCGTCACTGTATCCTCCTGTCTGGCTGATAACATGGCGAAGGGTATCCACCTAGACAGAGAAACAACAACAGAAAGGCAATTAGTCAGAGAGAGACGGGGATGCGGCGCATCATCTTCTTACAGGCTACCGATGGGACATGCCACACAGTAAAGCAATCATTTTGGAGATGCTATTCCTGGGGAGAGCCCACAAGGAGGAGGCTGGGACTCCTCCCGATGCCACATCCATTGTCACTTATGAGTTCAATAAAAACAGTAAAGGAAATTTGAAACTGAGACAGACCGCACAATGCTGTGTGAGGGGACAGGAGGTTGTGGTGC
This sequence comes from Montemys delectorum, assembly GCA_019843815.1. Classification (NCBI taxonomy): domain Eukaryota; kingdom Metazoa; phylum Chordata; class Mammalia; order Rodentia; family Muridae; genus Montemys; species Montemys delectorum. The sequence goes on along the minus strand of JADRCD010188516.1, from coordinate 17,689 downwards.
TACAGGGCGTGGAGGGAAGAGGACAGAAGTGTCTCCTTCCCCCACTTTTCTTCCCTATAGATTATCCCATGCAACTTGAGTCACGGATTTTTTTTTTTTTTAAGTCTTGGACATCCATGTCTTAGAGAGAGGGAACCAGGATAAAGATACAGTTTTCTTTTATTTATTTATTTATTTTTAAAATCTGGATTTCAATGATGCTATGTCATTAGTCACATGACCAAAGTCTGCCTGTATCACCTCAAATTTGTTTCTAGGCAGTGCTTCCTGTGCAAGGGCCTGAGTCGACAGCCAGCTGTCTATTCCAGGCATGTAATGTTTTCTGTTCCACGTGTCAGATAGGTAGATGTGGCTCCTTTCTTCCCGAGTCATTGTGACCCAGAGCAGAAGACTTGAACCTCAGCTCACGCTTCATGCTGAGGTAGCAGGATGGCTTCCCAGGTATCTGTCTTGAAGGTGGATGGTTTACACTAAGAAGCACAGAGGTCTGGCACATGACTTGATTTTTGGCTCCATATATGGTCTTATCATCAAAAATTCGGGTCCACTGACCTCAAGGGTGACTAAGTATATGTGCATAGTCAAGCTGGCTTTGGTACTTTTAAAGCTTAAGATGAGAACAGGAGATACTAATGTATCTGCCTGACTTCTTTATGTTAGCAAACCCTGAAGATGGGAAACCAACAGATGAGAGGGAGACTTGGAAGAGATAGTGGGCTGAAATTCCTTTTCCTTTGATAAATACCAGAGATGCCAGTTCCACCCGCCTCACAGGCCTCCCTCACCTCATTCCTTTCCTACCTTCCTAGTGTGACTGACAAGCCAGAGCCAAAGCATGGGCACCATCCCCTAGGATAATGGTTCTCTTTGTTCTGTTTTGTTTTATTTTGATTTGGTTTGACTACTGCCGTCTGTCTTTCCCTTCCTTTCCTTTTCCTTCTCTCTGTCCAGACAGGAGCAGGAAGCTGAGAAAACTGAAGGCTCTTACACACGCTACTGAATCCACTCGGTGGCATATTGGCTGGGTCCCTACCTGTGACTGCACGTTGGCTCCAACCTGGGCCCCTTGGTAAGAATCCCCATTGAGTGACTGCACGCTCATGAACAAATCGCCAGAGTTTGACATGTTAAAAGAACTGGAAGAACCTGGAAAGGAAAGAGTGAGGCACCTGAATCATAGAAAGGAAAAAGATCGAACCCCGCAACCAACAGCCAAGAGGAGAATGACATGCAAAGCAACCCCCCAAATCAAATGTAAGATAAAAACAGCATCCACAGAGCCTGGTTAGTAGCATGAAGAACAGAGCAAGCAAGAGGGTGCACACTGTTGCTGTTACGTGAAGCAACCCCTCATTCCAAGTTGTCATTAAGACTGCTTTAGGCTAGTGATTTTAAGCTGAAAGGCGGAAGCTGTATTCTAGTACAATCTACTCAGGCATTTTCTTTCATGCCTCTAATAATCTAGGGTGGGTCATGAGGCCAAAAGGATGGAGAATATGGTCAACAATGGTTGCCCAGTGATATTTCTGCCACCACCGTGGAGCTTCTCTGGGTATCTTTTCTGGATTCTAAATATGCTTTGCTGAATTCATCTTGCACATTGAGGGCATCGCACGAGAGGAGAGTACATAGAGACAATGCCTCCTGGGGTGTATAGATACTCTCTATTTCTAGAAATGAGGTAAACTTCTTTGCTATGTGCCAATAGCCCAGGAAACCTCAAAGACTGCAAGATTATGTGAGAATGGCCTAGTCTTTCTACCAGTTGCCAGAGCACAGAAAGATGAAGCAGAATACTGGGCCAGAATTTTCAAGCATGCATGAAATGCTTCTAGGACTTTTTAAAGTCAGTCTCCAGAAGGAGAGTTTAGCATGGGCTTTCACCTGCCAGAGATGGAAGTTCTATCTGGTTGGCCTTAGATCCATCCACAGGCTCCCATGGGATGAACCTAGCCCAAGCTTACCCTGAGTACCAGGGCTTATGAAAGCTAATTAGAAATAATCGGGCAGCTCAGCGTGTAGGAAAGAAAGCTCGGCGTGCAAGGTTTGGTTAAAAATATGACGTTAGCCTGGTAAAGGAGAGACCTCAGGGACCCAGGTCAGTTGCACTCTGTGACTTCTAACCCTGTGCTCTTTCTTGCCCTGAGATTCTTCTGAGAGCCACCACCAACTGGGAGTCACCCAGCAATGAGTCATGCCTCTTGGTCTGATGCTTTCCGTCTCTTCTTCCAAGACAGGGATCTGTGCTCCACAAGAGAGCTGTCTATCCGCAGCCAGGAAGAGAAGGCCTTTTCTCCCCGGCTCCCCCCCCAGCCCCCCCAGAACAGCTACTTAATAGGCAGTGTGTTCTCCGCCCTGCTGTGGCACTTGATATACAACTGTTTACTGTGTTATCACATGTCAACAGCAAGAGCCACTTCGAGGAACCAGGTGTTTGTAATCTTGACAACAACCCCACGTTAAGAACTATCTCCATTTTCCTGTGTTCTAGGGAGTTTGCATCCTCGAGCAAGAAGCTCGGTAACTATATCTCTACATAAGCTGCTGCTCTCTCTAGCTCACTTCTCATTCCTGCTTTTCCATGCAAAGGAAGTGGTGCTATCTTTATGGGTTGAGAGGGGACTGAAATATCTACTAACAGACTATATCCTGTCTGGCACATATTTATCTGGGAGACACATTCAGTTTTAGCAAAAACAGGAGTAAGATCTCGTCATGTGCAGTTTATATGCTGTCAGTGGGATGAAGACTTTGGCCTGAGCTTCCTTTCATTACTATGACACTCTATTTTTGAAACCACCCTCCCCACCCCACCCCCAGCTATGGAAGAAGCAACATGAATTGCAGCTCCCACTCTTGTGCTTGTATAGTCAACCCAGACTTTGACATGAGTTGTAGCCCCCCCAGATCACATCTGTAGTCGTAGACACAAAGCCTAAACAGTAAAGCCAATGCAATATCCGTGTCTTGTTCAGCGCGCATCGGAACCAAGAACCTACACAATGGTTGTGTTGTATTCATGGCATCAGACTTCCTATGCTCCCTGGCCCCAAAGTGCTGAGTCTGAAGCCTAGGTACTTTATTTCTTGCCCTTTCTCAGATACCATGCACTAGTCACACATTCTATATGCCTAGTTTATTGGTAATCATTACCCACATTGTACCACGGGAGAAATCCCCAAAGGGCTACCCTGATGCCAAGGAGCATAGATAGTATCCATAGGAGCATGTAGACACGGAGTGTGCCATCTACAAGATATACACTGCAATTGACACAGACGATTTTAAAAATATATATGTGCAAAGATAAATTGTAAATATGTCTGGCTGTGTAATAGACACAGGGATAAATATGCGCATACAAATGCACTTCGTGTACAAATGCATTTGTATCAGAGCAGTAATTGCAGAAATAGTCCTTCCCGCTCTTGGCTGTGCTGCTTCAGCACTTCATGGCCTCTGTACAGCCATGTTGTGGCTTCTGACTGCTGAGAATCTCGAGGCAGTGATGGAGTGAATGGAAAAGAACAGGTGCTCCTAGTACCACAATAAAGTCTTCACAAGCATCAAGGTGTGTGTGTGTGTGTGTGTGTGTGTGTGTGTGTGTGTGTGTATGTATGGGGGGGGGTGTTCTTTGCCCAGCACTGAAGTTTGTTGGAAAGAATGGAGAGCCTTCTGAGTAGTGTATACATCTCAGACAGAAAGTGAATGTACTTTCTTGGAAGAGCTGTGGAATCCCCAAACAACAGCTGCATATTGGTGAGACTCCTCCCACCCCAGTCACTTTATCTGCAGCGTGCTATGGAGGAATCAGCTGTTGTTACTAGAGGCATACTTCAAGATGCGCTTGGCAGCTGAAAAGGTTCTGAACTTGGCTAAGGAATGAAGGCACATGCCACCCAGATACTTGGGGGGTGTGCAGGGAGTGACATCTGCACTCAATTAGACTGAGAAGAAGTAATGGATCACCCAGGAATCTAATGCATTTACTTGAGCAAATACTGTGACTTGGAAACATGTTAACATCCATTTTCATAAGGCAAGTTCCTGATGATAGTCTTTTCATTTCAAATGATCTTTAGGAGTCTAAACGACTCTAGAAAAACAATACAAAATAACAGCCAAATATGCAGTAAAACCCAATTAACTTAATAATAAAATGTAATAATATCTGAACAGAAAGCATGACTTCCCTCCCAGTCTTGGCAGTATTGACACTTTCGGCTAGATATCCTTTGAGTAGGGAGCATCTTATGCCTGGTGGGATGGTTAAGTGGATCTTCATCTCTACCTATTCATGTCAGTAACACCACTGAAGCCGACGACAATGAAAAACATCTCCAGATATTCCTGAATGTCTGCCGGGGTGCATACTCACCCCTAGTTGAGAACTAATGACTCACAACAAAGATAGGGTAGGTGTCTGTCTTAAGAAACTCAAAGTATTTGAAACTATGAGCTCATGGATTCTCACTGGATGAAAATCCTACCTGGCAAATGAGAAGCTACCTGGCAAATATTGTTTAAATTTCTCTAGTCTAAATAAACCCGAGTTTCCCACGGGTGAGGTGACCAGCCTGATTCAGCCAGATTTCCATGACATCTGGGGGTATAGAGGAGGACAAATCTTATTAGATGTGAACCTAATCATGTTTCACTCTTGCTTCCAAGCAAGTGTCTGCCTTGTTCTGAATCCTCAATTCAGGCTTTTATAATCTTTTTGTTGAAACATGAGAAATTAAGAGTTCATTATTTGGTGTCTCCCAGCGAGCTATAGCCAATGGTTTTTACAATTTTGTCATTCAGTTCTCTCATTTCCCACACCCCCAACTTCATTCTTTTTATCCTTCCTCGTTACTGCGTCGGCTTTGACCACCTCTCCTAGAGGACACAATAAATTATGCTGAAAGTCTCTCTATACTTAGAAATCCCTAGCACCTAGTCCTAAGTGATTTTTATGAAGTGGGGCTGTGTAAATGGGGGACAAAGTCTACTGAACAAACAGGGCTGCTTAGGTGTGGGTTGCTAACCACCCAAGTGCTATTCCCTGCACAAAAGCCAGGGGAAGGAAGAAGGTTTACTTGCAGTGTTGCCTTTTCTGCGGTAGAAATGAGCATGTCAAGAAAGCAAAGATGCTGGGAGAATGTCCATTTTCATATTGAGAATATAAAACTGTCCTGGATGCCAGAATTCCCGGACTTCAAAATCTACCCAAATACCTTTTCATATATTAACCTTTTATTTACAATTTCTTTCCATTATCATTTCTCCTTTGAAATTACTGAAAAGATGGCACACAATGTAACAAACACCGTATGTGGAAGTTTGAGCACTTATCCTCAAATCTGCACCATGGTTTAGGCTGTTCAAAGCTGAAGACAATACACAAAAGCCCATTTATAACTTTTCCCGTTAAGACATTTATCTTTTTAAAATTCCATGCTATTGCACACCTACAATAGTGTTTTCTTTGCTCTCTGTATGAGAAAGGGGAACATTACAAAGGGTTCCTCTGCAAATTATTTCCAATGACTTAGGCACAACTGGAAGGCTTAGCTCGAGTTTTCCATAATAATGTACTTTGTGCTCAGAATAGTTATATGAAGTTTAAGCCACCAGAAAATTCCTTAGAAAACTGTAATCAGACTGGCATTCTATAAGAGCCAACATAATTCTTAAACACAGAGCGGGGGTTAAAATGCTTACTTTTCTCTTTTTTAAGGGCTTTAGGAAAGAAAAATAGTTATGGATTTAGTAATGAAGGGAGCCCACAGGGCCCTTCTAAGGACTAGTCATAAATCATGCTAAACCACCTGTGATGCAGATATAGCTGGGACAGGGAGAAAAGTCATTTTGATATCTGTTTTGCATTATGATAACCTCTGCAGGACTGTTGAGTGCATTTTTGCTAATACTGACAGAATTATACTTCTTCCAAAGAGGTAAGTGAGAATGTCTGCCTAGCACCGCACTTCACCTTGTCATGCTGGGTTTGAAAATCTTCAATAATCAGCCAGATTAGGGAAGGAGGAAACTGTGGTTATTGGACCTGTTAGCCTGGATCTTTTATCAATCATACCACAATGAGGAAGAGCAATAATGACCACCACCACCACCACCAACAACAACAACAACAACAGAACCAACAGAACTTTCAAAAGCATCCTTCAGGGCAGCCTGACCTTAATAGTTGAGAAACATAAAACTGCATCAAATTAAACAGTGTCTTATTGCTGCCAATGTTTACAAAGCCAAGGGCTCTCCTCATGCCTGATTCTAATTAAACAAAAGAAGGTCATGGTAGGATAGCCCAGGGACTTGGAGACCCCAATGATAACAAATTTGTGCATGGAGAAGCTCCCAGAAGAAAAGTGTGTGGTGCCCTACAGGGATCCAGTTACAAAGGCAGCATGAGGCAGGCAGAAGGCCCTTAGCGAAAAACCAGACTCTGAGGTTGACATCACCACATATACTCACAGAAATCTCAAAAATCAGATTTGCAACCACATTGTGAGTCAATATATTTGGATTTGCTAGTATATTATTGGTATGATCAGACTTAGAGGGGTACTCCACATTCCAAATCAATGCATTTTGTCCACTAGAGAGAAGGATGACTTCTGATACTAAACATATTAAATAAGGAAGCGTTTGTTTTCCCTTTCTCCCCTCCAGGAGAAGTATTAACATGCTTTCTGCAGCACACAGTCATGGAGGTTATACTTCATATATTACTGACTTTTTATTGGCATCACGGAAGTTCAGAAGTGACAGAGCAGGGCATTTCTAAAATGTACTTCTATGCCAGCTTAAAGTCTGAATTTAGTGTTCAATGCATGTTCACGAAAATAAAACTGAGACCCAGAGTGCACGATTGAGATTACGGTGTGAACACTAGAATTGGAAAGGTTTGACTTAACAGCTTGTAATTTTTCCTGATAGTTTACATAAGGAAACCAATAAAAGAAAATAATAAAGAATAATATCTCTAATCAGCATCTAGGAAATATTGTAGCCTGATCCTGGAGATTGGAATTTGCCAGTGAGATCTTTGCTAGAAGATTATTCCTGCCCAGGATGCATGCCAGCACATGACCCAGACATGATGAGGACAGCAAGATAAATGACGAAAACATTATAGGAGAACTCAAAGGAACTAAGTGTTAAATTTTATCAGTGATTTTAGAGGTCTCATTAAATCCAAACAATGTACCTCCATTTTAACTTAAACATATGCACTAACAATGCAAACTTGCAGACAGCCCCATCTGAAAAGCACACTGTCCTTTGGATATGAAAAGCTAAAAACCCAAATTGTCACTGACAACAAATGATCATTGCAGTATAAGTCAATGAATCAAAACCCATAAGCATTCAAATAAAGTCTCAAAGTAGGGAAAACAAATATGCAAATGGAGAATAATCCCCCCCAAATCAAAGAGGAAACTAACCCGCAGAGTTGGGAGTGGAGGGCGAGTTAGCTTGGCTTCCATGGGCTGACACATTGGTGGCAGTGACAGCCGTTTTGGCAGCATAAATATTGGCTTCCTCTTGAAATTTACCTATGTTCTTCTTGTACCGGATTCGCTTATTTCCAAACCAGTTTGATACCTAGAGCAGCAGGAAAGAAGATGAGAGAATTAGCTCTTCAGCCATCAGAAGGCATTGTGGAGAAACAGAAGGGTCCATGAAGGGATGGATAGGTGGGGCCAAATAGTGTGATCTCACCCTCGGCGAAGCAAAAGTTAAGATCTTAAAGAAGACCAACTACCTACTATGGGTTCACTAAAATTCCACAAGCTCACCGTGAATACAATGCCCCTGTGCAAGACTTGCTCACCAAGTGCAAGACTCTCGATTTAGAACAAGTATCTTAAATTTGCTTATTTCCTAATTAATGACATTTAAATAACTGTATTAGGAGAAATGTTTGTTCTTTTTAAAGCAATGCTAACACTGACACTGTGCAATCAAAATGCACAGACCTTTAAAATGTCCACATAAATCTATACCAACACATGGATGCTTCCATGCATTTATTAATTCAAAATTTTAGATGTTAAATGACCTTAATATGGACTTTTGAGTCTTCACTGTATTGTGCTGTACAATTTAGCAATATAAACTTACTGATTATGTTGTACAAAGCTTGATCTTATGTATGGAAAAAAAAAAAAAAACAAACAACTGACTCATACAACTAATTATTACTTAGAATTCCTGCCTTTAAATGTTAAAGCCAATGAACACCATAAACCTAGTTTACTTTCTTTTGTTAATTTATTTCCTTCCTGTGGCTCACGGCAGATGTCTTGGCTCCAGCTGTTACTTCTTCTCCATTTATATAAAGACTCTTACCAGGAAGGCATCAGGACATACACTGACATTTACTCCACAAGCTTGCTTTGGGGAGGAATGTCTAATAATACCCTACATTCTAGAGGTGATTCTGTACTGCAGTGTTGTGGCTTTTATTTAATACACAACAAGCAAGAAACCAGGTAAGGGAAGAACAAATTGACCACACATATAACACACCTCACTTATAACTCCCACTCTATCCTTCATCAACAATGGCAGATAAAGAAAATGTAAGGTACAAAACAACAACAACAAAAAAAAACTACACTTAGTTTTTAATGCATTCAACAAAGCTAAAACTTCAAAGGCCTCGCTAACCTTCAAAGGCCTATGTGGCCGACACAATAGCAGAAATGCCAAGTCTTTGTTACAAAAAAACCAAACTGTACCAGTGAAATATTAGTAAACAAGAGAGAGCAAGATTCAATAATAAACTGCTTTATTTGTTGCAAATGCAGAAAAACAGAGTTAAACAGGGGGAGGAAGTGTGCTTCTGAGCACAATTCAGGATGAGGCCACATCTAACTGCACTTTGAAATTCAAATTTCTCTTGATCTAGGTTTCACTGTGCATATGAATCAATCATAATTATCACTGGTTATTGATTTATATGTGCAACAGGGAGGGAGGGAAAAGGTAGGTAAGTTTTTCAAAAGTAACTGGAAAAAAGACAGAAAAGATGAAGGTAATTTAGGGGAACCTTCCAGGAAGAAAGGAAATGGCCCAAATGTGTTTCTATTAGCTGTGTGTGGACAAACAAGAAAGGAAGATGTAGGTGGGGGAGGGGTTGCAGGGACGATTTCCTGTTTAAATGAGAAAAGGCCTGATTTGGGAAGATGTTAGATAAGTCAGAGCATTTCCTATAGTGTCTACATAGCAGTATCCTCTACCTCAGATAGAGTCCCTGTCTCATTAATTAATACTCAACTGTCATAGACTAAAGGCCTAATATGTGTCAGGCACTAGGGATGCATATGGATGAGGTAGCATGAGTCAGACAACACAGAAAGAATAATAGGTTTTCTGGGGACTGTTTGATTTACATCTCAAACATGTTATGTTTCAAGAGCCTATGGGCAGAGCCATGGCAAAATCCAGTGGGAAGTAAGATACATGAGTTTAGTGTTCCGGGACAAAAGCCCCATCTGGATATTCAAATGGAGTTACATTTGTAGCTGTGAGTGTGTAGAATGGTGCTTTTCAGAGTTAAGCACTCACAGATGGCTTGTGAAAGCAGTTTCCAGGACCTATTCCCAAAGGTTTAGATACAGGGCTGGTATAAGACTCAAAAGTCCATATTTCTCATAGGTCACAGGTAATGTCCTGCTGGTATGACTGATGCTGCTGATGCTGCTTTCTGAGGACCACACTCTGAGCAGCACTCATATGGGTGCAGGGCTCTTTGGGACCACGGGGAGAAGCTAGTTATTAGAGGCATTTCAGATGGATTCAGGTACATGAGTCTACTTTTGTTGGGGATCATGGGAGAAACCAATAGCTTTTTAGCACATGTCAAAAAAAGTTGACTAACAAAAAGGGTAACCAAGGTCCACTAGTTGGAGCAGGGACTGATGAAAGCTAAGGAAAGAAAAACAGTTGTAGGGTAGGCGGAGAGAGAGCTAGTAGACTTCAAAAGACTGAGTGGGGCTCGCCCAGGGGAAGAGAGGAAACACAATAATGATACCAAGAAATAGAGGATGGCTGGACAGACCCCATGAGGTGGATACTGAAAGGGGTGGCTATTGAACGTATACCATATAAGGGAACTTAAGAAAAATAGTATACATCCCTAAATTTGAGAAATATAGACAGCTTTAACATGTCTCTTCCAACCAGCCATGCTTGGTAAATGGCATAATAAAGATTCTCCAAAAGTAAGAGTGAGTCCTCCTCTAGAATCCCACATTGATCCTTGCCAAAAATAAGCCCCTGGCTTGTTTATGAATCAGTCTGTGAACAGCATCATGCTGTTTCTCAGCAGATTTTTGCCTCACAGTGCGGAGCAGCTTAGCCTACCTGTTGTCATCTTTACTGTGGTGGTGGTGATGATGCTGTATGTATGTATGTGGGGGGGGCAGGGAGGGGCAAGGAGGGCGTGGCCGTCCTTGGGATAGAGAGAAGAGAGAGAAAGGAGACATAGTATATAAATAATCCTTTTGGTGAACAAAGTATTCAGCACTTGGGTTTCCACGATGAAGGAGGTAGAGGTGGCTAGAGCTAATGCCAACATCGTTAGCTACAACCTTGACTGACTCCAGAAGGCTTCTTCCTCATTTCTAGATAAATTTAAAATCTAGAATTATGGATTCTGGATTGAGTCCATGGAGTAGTTTAACTCTACCTTAGAAGTCGAGGATTCTACCATGGAAGCTTACTGATCTGTGTGGTTCACAATCTAAACCCACTCCTCGGATACACCACCGGGAGCAAGGAGCATCATTTCTTCCTATTTTTATAGACAAGAAATCTAAACCTATAGACTGAAACGGTAACAGTTCTAGAAAAACACTACGCTGGACTACTTGAGTCTGAACACTGAGGTTCTGCTTGCCTTAAGGGATGCGACTGGAAATGACCTTCAGCTAGGTCACAGGAGCCACTGAAGGCCTATATGCGTGCTGCCTTACCTGCGTGGATGGCTTCTAAAGGCAGTCACTACTGTAAGGAAGTCTACTTCTCAGACCTACGGAAGTATGTTATTGTTCTTATACTCTTTTTTCTATTCTAAGGCAGGGGCTCAATGCTACTTTCTTTTTTTTCCTTCTGCTCATGTTAAGAGATTCTATGTATATACAACTGTTGCGTCATGCATCTTTCCAAGTCAGTGAAGACCTGTTCTAGCTAATCCATGCTGGAGGAAGGGACACTCAGTGCTATTCCATATGGAACCACAGTGGCATGCTCAATTCCTTCTCTCACTCAGTTATTCCTTGTAGAACACCAAGAGAAAGCACTGACACCCCTTTCACTCAAGTAGTTTGATTCACCAACTCTTATTAAAGTTCCTGGTTTTGGAGAAAAATGCTAGGGAATCAGAGGCATGGAAAGTACAGGAATTGTATAACAGACACTACCATCCAGGGGGAGCCTGTCCCTCTTTGCACTGTATTCTAATTTTTCCCTTCCTTTGGTTGTTTCCTTTGGCTGGGCTTCTAATTTTTCCCTTCCTTTGGTTGTTTCCTTTGGCTGGGCTTTTTGACTCACCTGGAAACTGTCTCACAAGCACTAAGAGCTTACCTTCCCCTTTCAAGGCTCTCTCTGGTGGATCTTACAAGGCCTGAAGGCCCAAGGAAAACCTCCAAGACTCCCATGAGGCTCCATCAGGCAAGGCTACAAGCTGGCTCTTCAAGGGGTTTCTCACCTGGGAGACTGTGATGCCGCACTTCTTGGCTAACTCCTCTTTGGCTTCCTCACTGGGGTAAGGGTTGCTGAGATGGGAATAGAAATATTCATTCAGAATTTCTGTGGCTTGCTTGTTGAAATTCCGTCTCTTCCTCCTTCAGAACAAGAAAGGGAAATGGATAAGAAAGAAGGTCAAATTAGGCAAACAGAGCGCAGGGTGGCTTCTAGAAGAAACAGCTTTGAGCGAAGGGTGAGTTCAAGTTAATTTGCAAAACCTCTAAGCACGCCTGTAGTTCCCATGAAGTGGAGAAGAGAAACAAATACATCTGTACATGCAAGTCACCCTGGGTTTAAATCCTAGACCAGCTAGATACCAACTGGACGACTGTATGCCACCTAAGGATCAGCTTCTTCAACAGAATGTAAAGAGTTCCAAGGTAGCATGCAAGGACCGTGCACAAGAAGGACTCAGGAGAGCATTTAGCACCAGACAAAAGCCAAACTCAGTGGTTGCATTCCAGGCCCTTCCTACATGAGCATGAATAAGTCGTTCACTCCACCTGTGACACAGCTGGAGCTATTCCTAGCCACACATCATTTTTGTTTGTTTGCTTGTTTTGTTTTTCAAGATAGGGTTTCTCTGTGTAGCCCTGGCTCTCCTGGAACTCAGTCTGTACACCAGGCTGGCCTCAAACTCAGAGATCCTCTGCCTCCAAAGTGTTGGGATTAAGGCATACACCATCACCATCACCACCTCCACTGTCACCACTGTTACCACAGCCCGGCTCTATTCTCAGATTAAATGCTGTGCTCTAAGTCACTCAGCAGACATGCTATTGGAGATAGTTCAGGACTGCCTGGCATCCAACCCAGCCTCTTGATTCTATACAAACTGCCTTCTGGCAGTGACACAGAGATTCTGTAAGGCCGGAATGAAAACTAAGTTATCACTTTCTCTCTACACTATCCCCATGCAAATGCATCCAACATTTTAAAAAGTCGTCTGGGTAAGAGGGCAGAAAACTGACTGGAATTAACCCCTGACTGCCTGACCTCCCTCTAACAGAGAGAGAAACGGCCTTTTGCAGCAGCAGAAGCTGCTAAATGGTAAGACAAAGGCTCACAGAATTCTTCCTCACACATAAGCTGCCAAAAGAAAGAACAGCATTTTTCTCTTCGTGAAAGCATTTTTTTTTTTCTGCCTTTCAAAAAAAAAAGGGGGGGGGTGCTAATTGAATAAATCTCAAGTGAGAATTACTTTATTGCTTCCTCACTGCTAAGGCCTGTGGGTGGTGGGAAGGTCTCTTAGAGGACTCTGGGCTCTGTGTAGGCCTGGTTTCCCACCTTGACGTGGGGCGAAAACCTTCCTTTTAAAATTCCCTCTAATAGCTCATTTACCTGCCTTGCTTCTTGTCCAAGTTAGTCCTCAAGGAAAAGAATTCCAGAACATCTCTGGTTATATCAGAATAGAAACTTCCAGATTTAGCCAATGAAAAGCACTGGTGGCCTTGCTAGACTGGAAATTTTGCTAATATTGTATTTTCAGGGTCCCTCTTGCATTAATTAACACAATAAAGTACCTGATTTTACCGGATGAACACCATCTGCCCACAGGTACCGACCACATCTGTCCAGACTATGGCAAGCTCAAGTCACTTCCCCACATCATGCTGACTTTCTGGGTCATCCAGCATCAGAAATTGGACAGATTGGATTTAAAAGCCCGGGGGGGGGGGGGGGGAAGAGGCTTGTGTGGAAAGTCCTTGCTTAACAGAAATTCAAGGAAGATAGCCTAGTGGTCAATGTGCACTCTGGGTTTGCGTTTGCCTTTAAAGGGCCCTTGGCGGGTTTTTTCCTACAGATAATGGTTTGGGGTCTGAGGAACTGGACCAGGAAATGCTCTGTCTCTGGGAGAACCCCCAGTCCTTCAGCCCATTATTTGCAATTAGCATTACAGAGTATTTTTTGGGAGTCTTCCAATTGAACTCAAAGGAAACCTCTCTGGAATGAGCGGGTGGTGTGGGGATGGTGCAGACAGCTGTTGCTGGCTCTCTTGGCGTCCATGATATGTGATCTACCCTAGGTGGTCTCATCTACTCCAACGGACTCGCTTATTGCTTCGCTCAGGCACTGTCTTAATCTGTCTCTGAAATCCCACGATCAGGATTTTTTCAGAGCTTCGGGAAATGTAGGGAAAATAACTTGTGTCTGAGGGGTAAGTCCGAGAGCTGAGACAACTGGACAACTACTTTCCTTGCTTTAGCAATCCTAGCTTGTAGGTTAACGTTTGTGATCGCCAGCCAATCTGAGCAGTGACCACTGTGGATGTGTGTGTGTGTGTGTGTGCACGCGTGTGCACAATTTGTATAGTGTACAGGCTGTCTGCATATGTCTGTGCACCGTGTATAATCACTGCTAGGAGAAGGTATCAGATCAGTTACAGGTAGCTATGGACAATTCTGAGTCTAGAAGTGGTGCTGGGACGCAATCCTGTGGAAGAGCACCAAGTATCTTTAATTGCCTCACTATTTCTCCCCAACAGGATCTTGGCTTGTGATGTAAGAAAATATGGATGTTCATGGACTATTACAGCATTTTTAAAGACAGAAGCTTGTCTGGTTTGGGCCTATGGGAGACTTCATTTTTCCCTTTTCTAAAAGATCCATGATAAATGAGAGGCATGAGTTTCCTCTTGCTGCCCGCATACCCTCATCGGACCATGGCCTCACAGCAAGTCCACACAGTGCTGATCTTTCACATCTGTCCCTTTGTTTTCCACTCCCAATGTCACTGCTATCTTTGAATGGTTCTGATGAGCCAGTGTGTTTCACAGCACTGCTGACTAATGGTATCAAGTGGTGTTTCTGGGGTGAGGGAATGTTCTATGTTTGTGTTACCCAAGAGAGTAGTCATAGTGACTTGAGGCTACCACGCAGCTGAAATGTGGCTAGTGGAGCTAACAAACTACTTCTTAAAACATAGCAGCATTCTAACTTTACATTTGAATTTAGAGTCAAATGGCCATAAATGAGACATGGGCCTTTAGACTGAGGTTCCCAGAAGCCATGCCCAAGCAACCATCATGGAAGAGAGCCCAGTTTAGAATACCCTAGAAACACTGGGTGACTATAGAACCCACTGATTGTTTCTATGAGATAGCCATGTTTATCTCCAAACAAGAAAAATTTCCAGTGAATATTCTATACGGTGCAGACAGTATTTCCTCGGCTGGCAGTGCTGGTCTGTGTGAGGGACAGAGAGGCCAGCGGTGGGTCACTTCAGACTCTGCTGGCTTAGGACATCCTCATCAGAATCTCTATAGAAACCTTCTTAAGCCAACATGCTCATGACTCATTCCACTAAACTATAAAATGGATAATATATGCTTATATATAAATATATTATAAAGTTATATAAGTTATATTTATTTATATATTAAAGATAATAATATTTAAATGTGTTAAATATTACATACCTAATGGGTGGCCTAGGAATTACTATGAGCACTATACTGGGATTACAGAATGAGCATTATGTATCAGCCACTATGTTGGTTTCTCATTATTTAACCTTATACCTTCTTACATAAGGAGCCACTCCCATGTTATAGATCTAAAAGCTGAGTCTTTGGGAGGATAAACCACTTGTCTCTGATCACAGAGGCCACTGACACTTCAGTGAGAATTTGAATCCCATGGCATTCCGGAGTTTGTATACTGTGTTCTCACAACCAAACACCTCTCTGAGGGTTCTGCCTTTAAAAGTAGGAATTGCAAATCACACCCCCCCCCCCCCCCCCCCCAGTACATATAAGATGCCCATTGGGTCCATCCTCCTCTTGATCTCTCCAATTCTATACACATTGTTAGATCATTTTCTCCAGCAACAACATATATATTCTCATTAACCAAAAGATCCTGATGACTCCCAGGTTCCTCTAGCTCTTCATGTTCTTTACCACAGTGTCTGCCACAGCTGACACACATCTGCAGCTAAATATAAGGGCAGGATCTTTAAGGGCCGAACTCATGGCTTACTCATATTTGAAAATCCTGTGTCTAATGCATAGCGAGTGCTTGGGGAGATAATGCTGCTAAAGTCAACCAAAGGTGGTCTGCACTGCTCGTAAGATATCTTCAGCTTCCGGGATCACATTCCATTTGACAGTGTTTGTAAGTGAATGTCCTGAAGTGTAACGTGCAGTTCTATGCTTACCTGTAAGAGTGTGCCCATGAGATCATGAGCTATGAGAAAGGAAGATTCATATTTATATATTATATTTCCTATTCTAGTAGCTAAAACACCATTTGGCTAATACCAGGAGGCGAATTAGATACATACATAATTCTGAATATAGGGGTAGTCTGCCTGTACTATATTGATCTCTTTCCCTTTGCTTTGGTCCTGTACTTTGGTGATTCAGAGCACAGTCCAAGAGTACACCTCTAAGCATCTGTATTACTAAACTCCAACGAAGTACTCCAAGAAAATCTTATAAGCTTTTGCTTCAAAACCACTAGATGCTTAAGATTTTCTCCCTTTTATTCTATTTAAGAGGACACAATTTGTAATGCTGAATAAACTAACCAAGACAGACAGCACACACTATGAGATGATAAATGGATGCATGAAAGTCTAAATTCAAGGTTGCTGGTATCTTTACATCAATATAAGGCACAAAGAAAGGCTGAAGCTCAAGGTGGAGAAATGTTACCTGAAACCCAGGTAAATAGCTCAGCTTAGAAGTATGAGGACCGGGATTCTAAGGTCCCTGACCCTGGCATATATGATACCTTCTTCTTCAAGAGACTAGGATGGTGGCCACAGTGGGGTCTCACCTTGTGATTAGGTTAAAGTTTTAATCAGAAGAGTTTGTTTGTCTTGCAGGTCACAAGAAAGAAAGCAAGCAGTCTGATTGTGAAATGCTTCTAGAGGGGTTGTCTCCACAAACCAAAATTCTGTAAGTCCTGCAGGGAACAAGAGGGTCTACTGCATCTCAAGTTCGGATGTAGTCACTAACTCTGTAGCTTGGCTGAAGCGTTTGCTGAGGACCCAGCAGAGCTATTCCCAAACTGAAGGCGACACACTGCGAGGGTATAAACTTGCCTGGTCTTAAGCTGCTAAATGTGTGGTAAGCCGCTACACAGCAATTGAAAGGCATTTCCCTCCACTAAGGAGTGTAACCGTCACTCCTACACACCTATTAGATCACAAAGACTAATCCCATTACTAAATCAAGTCCTCTTTGTATTTAGTTTGTCTTCCATGAAATCTTTTCTGATGAGGCCCTGCCCATCAGATGCACCGTTCAATGGTGTGGATGGGAGATACTGGATGGGGTATGAATATCCATGGTGAATGTGGAATATCTCTCTCCCTGGGGTTGGCCTAGCTCTCTCGTCCTGTTACTGATAGGAGGGGAGTTCACTAAGCAGGAAGTTTGGGCCGACTGCTATTTGTGAGCCAGGCTTTGCTTCACCCTGGGCTGACATTTAGGCTGATATTTTGCTGGCAAGTGTAGCCATACAAAGAAATGAGATAGCCAATGACAAGAGGCTGGCTGCCTCTGAGGGTCTGGTGTGGTGACTGGAAGGTTTCTTACCCAAGTAGGGAAGAGAGCCTGCCTTAGAGTGACTGCCCTTCTGGTTCCAAATGGAATCACCTAGCCAGAGGCCAGAGGAAGGAACGAATGTGAACAAAACATACCTAGTCTCCTGTCTTTTTAGAATCTGACCTTCAGCCAGGTGCAGTGGGATTGATGCTGAGAGACCCACAAACACAATGGTTCTCTTCTGTTCATTTATCCAGTCTCTCTCTTGAGAAACAACAACAAAACAAAACCAACCAATCACCAACCATCTGAACAACTACTACCACCACAACAAAAAAACAGTCTAGACCCAACGTTCCTTTTCTTTTTTTTCTTCTCTTCTCTTCTCTTCTCTTCTCTTCTCTTCTCTTCTCTTCTCTTCTCTCCTCTCCTCTC
>JADRCD010188513.1:0-10411 GCA_019843815.1 Montemys delectorum | reverse complement strand
ACAATCTAAAATAAACCCCTGTTTCCTTCCCACCCTCACATCCCCGCTCACCACCCCACCCCATCCTGCTTACTGGCCCTGGCATTCCCCTACACTAGGGCATAGAACCTTCACAGGGCCAAGGGCCTCTCCTCCCACTGATGACCAACTTGGCCATCCTCTTCTATACACATACTGCTGGAGCCATGAGTCCCACCATGTGTACTCTTTGGTTGGAGTTTTAGTCCCTGTGAGCTCTGAGGGTACTAGTTAGTTCATATCATTGTTCGTCCTGAGGGGCCGCAAACCCTTCAGATCCTTGGGTCCTTTATCTATCTCCTTCATTGGGGACTCTGCACTTAAGGTAACATAAAAAAAATTTTTGGGTAAGTTTATCATATGTCTAAGTTTCAATCATACGTAGTGCTTAATGGAGGTTATACTAATAGAGGAGCTTTGCAACAGAGCTACTTGATTGCAAGCAGCCTTGTAGCTCAAATTTTTTGACTCAGTAGACCCAATGTTACTGGAAATGTTTGACATAAATGCATGTGCCTACGAGCCTGTAGGTTGTTCCATAAGGACTTGGTTTAGTTTGCAGCAATGGTTCTTCAGTTTCCATGCGGCTCCTGACTTTGCTCTTTGGCCTTGGTGGAGACCATTCTTGAAAATGACAAGAAATGATTATTTGATTCAATATGCCCATCAAGAACAAAGCATTAATAAATCAAATATGTCACAGAATCAGACGTGCAGAGCAGTGTTTTCTTTAAAAACTGAAGGAATAAAAATGAGAGGTGTTTCCAGGAGGTCAGAAATCAGAAACAGAGAGCAACTCAGACATTCATGGTAACTGTTAAAGACACAAATAAATCAAAATGAATCTTTTGTTCTCTAAGCTGTTTCTCAGGTGTTTGCTATAATGACAAAAATCTAACAAAATCTTCTATTTTTACTTGATAGCACATTCCTGTTTAAATACTACTAAATTTTGTTGAAATACAGAAATTTCAAATGTTGCCTTTTTGCTTAATGTGTCTATGTGCATTCACACATAAAGATATATACATTGTATATCCAATATGTTTTTGAAAGAATTGACACATGACACATTTACTTTGCTTTGAAATTCCTCTTAGGTGTGTATTTAGGCTTTGATGAGCAAATTCAGAGCAACATTTTATTTAAGGTATCAAGTCAATTAACTTCTGATGGAATTATATGTTGACCTGCTTGTTGTCCTCTATGGTAAGACTAAGTATTGATCAGCTTTCTATTGATGCAGCAACATGTCTGAGGCTTGGTGAGAAAGAGAAGAAGAGAGAAAGAAAGAAAGAAAGAAAGAAAGAAAGAAAGAAAGAAAGAAAGAAAGAAAGGGAGAGAGAGAGAGAGAGAGAGAGAGAGAGAGAGAGAGAGAGAGAGAGAGAGGGAGGAAGGAAGGAGGGACAGACTATGACTTAGTTCACAGTTCTAAAGACCTGGAGGTTTAAGACTAGGTGGTCCAACTCTTTACTTTGTAAAAGAGCATGGCCTACCCCACTACCAAGCTGAGTTACAGCATGGCAAATTAGGAATGGAAATTACAACAAGGGGAAGAGACCAAGAGTGGTGGGTTCTGTGCCTATCCATTCTCTCTTGTGAAAACTCATTCTGTAACATCAACATCACCTTACTAGGAGTGATGCCTTGTTGGTTTAACTACTGGCCACTTGGTCACATCACTTAAACCCTCTACCACCCTTCTATATGTCTAACGTGGGGATCAAGCTCCCAGCATATCATACGTTGAGAGATGTATTTGGAACACATCTCTCAAACAGAGAACACTAAATTAGTCAATATGAGCTCCAGACTTAATTTCTTCTAATCCTGGAGTGTGACCTTCTGTGATTTTTAGGCATTTACCCAATACACATATGCTAATAAGCACCTAGTATAATTCAAATCTTAAATGTCTACTCAAGGCCCACATATCAAAGGGTTGGTACTAGAGTTTGGCATTCCCAGGAGGTTTTGGAATTTTCAAAACTTTGGGCCTAATTTACATTATTTGGTGCATACCCTGAAAGAGATGTTTGGACGCCATTCTTATCTCTTTCTTTTGTGCTTCTTAGTGCTACAAGATGAGCCATACTCTCTGTTACAGTGCACTGCCTTCAACCAACTAAAAGCAGCTAACCAAGGATAAAGAACTATCTCCAAAACTGTGAGACAAAAATCAACATTTCTTCTCTTTCAGTGGGCAGTCTTGTGTACTCTGTTACAACAGAAAGCTGGCTGATATAGAAAAAGATTTGCTAGGCATCATTTTATCCTCAGAGGCCATGTTGTGAGTAGCATTTCCCTTTTTCCAAGTCCTCTGTATTTGTCAACTCTAGAAATATGGGTTTATTCGAAGTACCAATTGCATCTGTTTCATTCGTAGAAACCGTTTGGCTCTTCTGGACTTCTTTATCCTATATTATGGTCTGGCTCCTCTCCAGTCCACAGACTATGGTATCCATAGGGTTTAGTTTGTGTTCCTTTTCACAGGCACCACTGCCCTTTGCTGCAAGCAGTGCTTGTAAGAAGAATTGATGACTTAGGGTGTAAGTTACAGGAATGACAAGGCTCTGCCACTGAGGATCACTGATTGCAGAATACCCAGCCACCCCAGACCTGGGTAGCCAAGTTCTGCCTTACAGCATAAAAAGCCCAAGCCTAGGACTTGAAAATTCACCAATCTCCACCCTAGGACACCCTCTGCCCTGAAATCCTATATAAACCGCATCTTCTGCTCAATTCTCTGCTGCTTCTTGCCCCAGCAGAGGCAGCCAGACTCCTGGAGATTTCCCTCCCAGTTCGTCTTTTGTGTGAAGTTTGCTGTGTGGTGTGACTTTGTGGTGTTTCCTGGTTCCTGACTACCAGGACACTTTCCCTCTTCAGACCTGTAGCACTTTCTTTGGGGAAATCTTCTCCTATCAGAACTGTAACACTTCAGTTGAGGAAGCCTTTCTCCCCAGAGCTGTAACAATTGCATTGGGGTACCTTATCCCTGGAACACAGTTGTAAACACATTGGTTACAGATGTTTTTGAGGACTTGGGTGGTCCCTTATGCTTAGGTGTGAGTGGTACCAATTACAGCTAATTTTGCCCTCAAGTTCTCCTCTTGTACTTCATGTTTTAGTTCCACTTACTGGGTTTGGGGTGTTTACTCAATAGTTCTGGGTGGAGGTGGACAAGCAGATGTCTCTGTAGTAACAGAGGCAGCTGCTCTTCACTAAGTCCACAGAGGGCTGACTTTCCATTCCTAAATCCTTATTGTGTGCTTGCTGTTTGCTGAGACTCAAAGGCTTTGCATCATAAATAATAAAGGCATTGTGTTTTTCTGACCTGTGAAATCCACAATCACAGATTCCTTGTACAATTCTGACTGCCTTTGTAACTAGGAACAAACTGAAAATAAAGACAGAAGTATTATGTGGTATTAGATGTTTATGTTGACTTTTTTCCAACCTCCATAAACAACACAGTTAATTTTGCAGCAAGTCTTTCCTGTTGCTTGGGATTTTTTATCTATTGAATTATGAAATTTCAGAAGTTACTTGTTATTGAATAAATAGTCTCTGTGAAGCTTAAATCACAATCTTTTCTGTTGATACCCTAAACTGAGTGTTCCCTAATAACAAACAAACCCGCCAAACTTCCACCAGTTTAGATAGTCACCTTATTTCTTTGACTTATCCTGGTATATTAGCCCTTCATCCTGGTCTGCTAGCTTATCCATTTATAGAAAATTTTTTTCAGAATATTTTATTCTGAATATTTACAATGACAGTGTTATTGACTTAGTATGAAAATTAAGTTGATGTCTATTTTCTATGCTACATTAATCATATGAATTCTTTTTGGAGAGGACCTCTGCCACTTCTTTATGTTGATGAACTAACATTGCTCATCTCTGAACCTGAGAAGAGAAGGATGGCCACACATGCCTAGCAAATCCACCTCTTCTCATCCTTTACCTTATATGTAAGATGGAATTGCAAACATCTGGGAAGAAATTAAGAAAATTCATGTTCAACTTTTCTTATAGGATAATATGGCTATGAAAAATGCATACCTATTAGTTGATTACATATTTAAAATTCTAAACCTCATTGAAAAATTCACATTTGGTAAAAAACAAAAAACAAAAAAATAACAGGAGAATGTATTTTTTCTAAGAAGCATTTAATATGCTCATATAATAAATACCAAGATTGAAGGTTGACTTCTCTAAAGTTGGGGCATGGTGCTGAGCATAATTAGTAGCATGAACTTAGCCACCATTTAACATTCCTGAGTATGGCTTCTTGTATGAAACACAGGATTTATACATCATTATCTACAAGGCAAGTTTGAAACCTAAATTGCATATTCAAATTTGCTTATTTTATAAAAGAAGGGAAGGGAAATGGGATTTTACTTGGCATGTAATGAGATCCATGTGAAACTGAAATAGAGACAGAAAGGACATGTGAGCATGCCACTGCTGTACCAGATTTGCCCCTTAGCTGTCCACTGCAGCATCATGGTATTGATGAGTCATTCCTCTTAATTATCAGAGACTTTTCTGGAACATTTGCTTTTCTGGGGTTCATTTGGGCTGCCTCATTGGGTCTGTTAAATGGTGCGTTCATTTATTTATATTGACATAAAGACTTTATTCAAATTCAAGGATTAAAAACCAAACCTTTAACTTTTGAGACATTGGTGATAATTTTGTAGACATTTCTAACTATAGAAAATGAATTCTTAATTAAAGAGTGATGGAAATGTAATGAAGTAATTACTTGGTAATTGCAGTTTTATCACTTTTATGTCACTGCCCACCCTCTTTCTGAAATGACTGATCTGGTATGCATTTTATATGCATTTATTTATCACAGAAGGGATGCAAGGCAGCTAGCAGTGACTATATAATGCAGGAGCACTATAATGCACATAAGTGAGTGGAAACTAAATCAGAGAAGTCAGGAAGTGGGGCAGACAAACAAATGATGTGAATACAGAGGTCCACTTTCCATACTCCACATACAAGCACATTCAGTCTCCTGAATAGTTGAAAGGTGCTCCTGGATGAGTCTCACCATTTAATGCTCATTAATAAAAGTCATATCTAGGTGGAGCAGTCTGGTTTCTGATTCTCAGGGAGAAATGGTAGACCTCTGGAGAATTACGGGCCTGTGGTTGACAGCATAACTCTGCCACATCCTGGCTGTGCTGTGTAGAGAAATTTACACTTAGTGCTTGTCTTAGTTTCTTTTCCAATGGTTGTGACAAAAATTTCCTGGAAAGAAAATTGTAGAAAAACGTTGCTTTGCTGTACTGTTCTGGAGGCAGATAGTGCACGATACCAGGGAAGATTCGGCAGCTGGCTGGGAAAGCACAGTGTCTAGAACAGGGAGCTCGCTGATCATGTGTGTGTCTGCACTCAGGATGCAGAGAGTGAACTGAACAGGAAGAATGACAGAGGTCTGCCTCAGTGATCCAATTCTTCCGATGAAACTCCATCTCCTAAGGGTTCCACAGCATAGTCAAAGAGTGCTGTCAGCTAGAGACCTAGTGTTCAAACACACAAGTCTAAGGAGACTATTTCACAATCAAATACAACAGTGTCAAATACGTTCATATATCAAAGGGATATTCACCCTTTGAGGATTAAGTGAAGTAATGAATGAAAACAACTTAGAATATAGTCTCTGAGAATTGAAAGACTTTTTTGTCCATTCTTCTTACAGAGAAGAATTATTGGACCTTGAGTCCAATTCCAACATCACCACTAGAAACAAAAACCACCTTTATAGTTGGGATACAATGCTTACTGTGACCATCCTACAGCTGAGGGCTGATTTTTTAGACCCCGCCTTGCACAGATAACCATGCCTCTCTGCCCACTTCCTGCTAATTGCCATGACTCTCTCCAAGTTCCAGTTACACCAGAAGTCCCGCCTCCAGAGGCTGAAGATAAAGTTGCTGATTGGGCCAAGTTGCTGACGAACTTGGGGGAGGGGTTTTGCTTTGCCTATCAATCTGTTTGCTTGTAACAAAGAGAATTCAATGAAAGGTGGCAGACTGATAACACACCATATGTTGGTCTAATTTTTAGAAACCCTTCCCACATTTCCAGTACCCCAAATTATTCGGGCCTTGACTCCCATTCCAGAAAACCCATTTGTATGAGTGGCTGCTGGCAGATACAGTTTACACTTTGACAGATGAACTTGGTACATAGCTTTTCTGATTCTGGGGAAGAACTGAGAGGGATACCATGTCAGACAGTCTTTTAACATTTCAAAGTGGATAAAGGACTTCCTTACAAAACCTGCCAGAGCATAATTGGAACAGTTCAGGACAATGACTTTCTGAGTAGGTGTTTAATAGCTCAGACAATCAGAACAATAATTTGGCATATGGGGTTAGACCAAATTAAATAAGCAGGCAAGCATTCGAGAAAAAAAAAAACAGAAAATACTTTTTAAAAACACACTTCTATGAAGCAAAGAAAAATAATTGACAGAATGAAGAGACAGTTGGTGTGAGGAATGAGAAAAACAAATGAAAATCTTTGCAAGCTCTTTATTGAATATGAGATTAATAGTCATACCATGAGGCAGCCAGATTTCTGAGTTCGAGGCCAGCCTGGTCTACAGAGTGAGTTCCAGGACAGCCAGGGCCATACAGAGAAACCTTGTCTCGAAAACCAACCCCCCCCCCAAAAAAATAGTCATACCATATAAAGAACTGAAAAAATTAAGTACCAAAGGTTCATGTATTCAGAATAGTGGCTAAATGAATTGAACTAACATTTCTCAAAAGAAGTATAAATGGCTAATAAATATCTTGAAAATATTTTCAAGACCTTTAACTTTCAAGGAGATGAAATTCAAGATGGTTTGCGATTACATCTGATCTAATAATGAATGCTATCATTATGAAAACTAAGTACTGAATGTGGGCCATAGAGCAGGGGGTTATGGAATGCTTCTATAATGTTGCTAGCCATGCAAATTAGTGCAGCCACTATGATAATAAATAAGGAGATTCAATAAATTATTGAACAATGCAACTTCCCTGTGATCCTGTTATACTACCTCTTGGTATATTATCAAATGATTCTACATTAGTTTACTATAGACATAATGCTGTTACTTTTACAATAAACAAGTTAGAGTCAAGTTGCATCAGCAAATGAATGGGTAAGGAAAATGCAAAATACATACACACAGACACACATAGAGAGAGACGAGAGTGAGAGAAAGAGAGAGAGAGAGAGAGAGAGAGAGAGAGAGAGAGAGAGAGAGAGAGAGAGAGAGAAGAGCCTGTAATCAAACATAAAGAATGAAATGCCAGGAAAATAGATAGAAATGAAGATCACCATGCTAAATGAAAACTCTTAATCAGGAAGATAAGGATGAATATATTGTATGTTGGATTTAAAGGAAAAAAGGTATGAAATTAAGAGAGAGACTTGCCTTCCAGTTTCCATCTGCACCTGGGAGCTAAGGCTACTCCACAACCCGCTGTACACAGGTCCTGCCAGGAGAAAGCTGTTCTCCCAGGAGTGCTCTCATTCAGGCTCAGAGATGAAATAGCCACTCTCTCTCTCCAATAACTGTCCAAAGCAGTACAGGTCAGGAGCACACAGGGCACAGGAACAGTGGAGCAGTTGGCGCAGGATCCTTCCAGTCACCATCTGCACCTGGAGCAAAGGCTGTTCCACAGCCCTCTGTACACTGCTTCCACCAGGAGAGAGCTGGTTTCCTAGGAGTGCTGACATAGGCTTATAGGCCCACACTAGGTACAAACTCCAGCCAGAGACAGCAACACCAACTAACACCAGAGATAACCAGATGGTGAAAGGTAAGTAAAAAAACCTTACAAACAGAAATGAAGGCTACTTGGCCTCATCAGAATCCAGTTCAGCCATCACAGCAAGTCCAGGATAACCCAAGACACCAGAAAAGCAAGTTTGGATTTAAAAATCACATCTCATGATGCTGATAAAGAGTTTTAAGAAGGACATAAATAACACCCTTAAAGAAAGACAGGAGAACACAGGTAAACAGAAACAAGTCAAGAAGAAACACAACAAACCTTAAAGAAGTCAGAAATGGTGACAACTCTGGGGATAGAAAACCTAGAAAGAAATCAGGAGTAATAGTTGCAAGCATCACCAAGAGAATACACGAGCTAGAAGAGAAAAATCTCAGGTGCAGAAGCTACCATAGAAAACATTGACACAACAGTCAAAGAAAATGCAAAATGCAAAAATGCTCCTAACCCATCACATCCAGGAAATCCAGAACACAATGAGAACACCAAACCTAAGGATAATAGGTATAGAAGAGAGTGAAGACCTCCAACTTAAAGGGCCAGTAAATATCTTCAACAAAATTATAGAAGAAAACTTCCCTAACCTAAAGAAAGAGATTCCCTCAAACATACAAGAAGCCTATAGAACACCAAATAGATTGGACCGGAAAAGAAATTTCTCCTGTCACATAATAATCAAAACACCAAATGCACAAAACAAAGAAAGAATATTAAAGGCAGTAAGGAAAAAAGGTCAAGTAACATATAAAGGCAGGCCTATCAGAATTACACTAGACTTCTTGCCAGGGACTATGAAAGCTAGAAGATCTTGGGCAGATATTATACAGATCCTAAGAGAACACAAATGCTAGCTGAGGCTATATACCCAGCAAAACTCTTAATTACCATAGATGGAGAAACAAAGATATTCCAATGCAAAGACAAAGTTACATAATACCTTTTGACAAATCCACCCTTTCAAAGGATAGTAAATGGAAAACTCCAACACAAGGAGAGAAACTACACCCCAGAAAAAGCAAGAAAATAATCTTTTAACAAACCAAAAAGAAGATAGCCACATAAACATAATTCTACCTCTACCAACAAAAATAACAAGGAGCAAAAATCACCTCTCCTTAATATTTCTTAATATCAATGGACTCAATTCCCAATAAAAAGACAAAGGTTAACAGACTGGATATGTAAACAGGACCCAACATTTTGCTGCATATAGGAAACCTACCTCAGTGACAAAGGCAGACACTACCTCAGAGTAAAAGGCTGGAAAACAATTCTCCAAGCAAATGATCACAAGAAACAGGTTGGAGTAGCCATCCTAATATTGAATAAAATCAACTTTTAACCTCATATTATCAAATAACATAAGGAAAGACAGACACTTCATATTCATCAAAGGAAACATCTGCCAATAAGAACTCTCAATTTGGAACATCTATGCTCCTAATACAAGGTCACCCACATTCATAAAAGAAACTTTACTAAAGCTCAAAGCACACATTGCATCTCACACACTAATAATGGGAGACTTCAACACCCCACTCTCATCAATGGACAGATAATGGAAACAAAAACTAAACAGAGACACAGTGAAACTAAGAGAAGTTATGCCAAGGAGTAGTATATCTCATAGGTACAGTGAAACTAATAGAAAAGAAAGTGGGGAACAGCATTGAACATATGGCCATTGGGGAAAATTTCCTGAACAGAACACCAGTGGCTTATGCTCTGAGATCAAAAATAGACAAATGAGACCTCATAAAATTTCAAAGCTTCTGTCAGGCAAAGGATACTGTCAATAGGACAAACTGGCAACCAACAGATTGGGAAAGATCTTTACCAATCCTACATCTGATAGAGGGCTAATATCCAATATATACAAAGAACTCAAGAAGTTAGACTCCAGAGAACCAAATAATGCTATTAAAAATGGAGTACAGAACTAAACAAAGAATTCTCAACTGATGAACACCAAATGGCTGGGAAGCACCTAAAGAAATGTTCAACATCCTTAGTCATCAGGGAAATGCAAATCAAAACAACTCTGAGATTCCACGTCACACCAGTCTTAGATCAAAAACTCAGGTGACAGTAGATGCTGGTGAGGTTGTGGAGAAAGAGGAACACTCCTTCATTGCTGGTGGGATTGCAAGCTGGTACAGCCACTCTGAAAATCAGTTTGGCGGTTCCTCAGGAAATTGGACATAGTACTACCTGAGGACCCAGCAATACCACTCCTGAGCATACACCCAGAAGATTCTCCAACACATGCTCCACTGTGTTTATAGCAGCCTTATTTATAATGGCCAGAACCTGGAAAGAACCCAGATGCTCCTCAACAGAAGAATGGATACAGAAAATGTAGTACATTTATATAATGGAGTACTACTCAGTTATTAAAATAATGACTTTGTGAAATTCTTAGGCCAATGGATGGAACTAGAAAATAACATCTTGAGTGAGGTAACCCAATCACAAACAAAAAACATGGTATGCATTAACTGCATACCATGGATATTAGCCCAGAAGCTTGGAATATCCATGATACAATTCACAAAACACAAGAAACTCAAGAAG